>JASDQU010243406.1:112143-171941 GCA_032191745.1 Picea mariana | reverse complement strand
TACTTCCCTTGAACAAAAACTATTGATTATTTCTCATATATTGTGCATGGTGTATTAGTGTAACTCTTATACTATTGTTCATTGCTCATTGGATATAATTGAATGGTTTAAGTATAAGCTGAAAAATGTTTTAAATTGTACTTGATACTGATTCACCCCCCTCTCAGTATCAACAGTTTATATTGCCCATGTTTTTTAGTCTTGTCTTGGTTTTTTTTCATAGGCTCCCATACACATTAAAAACAACTAAGGAAAGATTAGAAAAACATGGGCAACAGAAACCTTGTTGGAAGTGCATTGTGGATTGTGGAGGTGATCGCCCTTCAGAACTGCATTTGTCAAATACAATAATATGTTAAATGACTGAATAATAATTAAACATCAATGAGCTTGCATTTGACAAAGAGAATTAAATTTTATATGACTAAATAATAATTAAATATGTACGATTCTCTAGAAATACTAAATGGGAATACCTCATGACTGAGCTCTTGGTTTCGAGAATAATTTATTCTCTACTAAAAATGACCAACCACATAAAGGTGGAAGCTCGTTTGGCCCCTCTCCCCCCCCCCCTCACATCACTCTCAATTCCCCAAACCCAATCATGCATAACAAGTAGCAAAAAAAGAATTAAATATAAATTAAAGAATGAAGGTACATGTATACAGAACATATAAGGTCCATGCACAACTAGAACAACAAAAAATTGTATAGTCAAGAATTTATATTAATAAAAATTGTCCTGAAAATATGTACAATCACTTGTTTTTGTGTTTCTTCTTTTTTATAAAACTAATGAGTGTATCATCATCAAGTTCGTCTCTATCGCAACCTTCAACTATTGGGTTTTATTCTGCTGCATGAAGGTGATGGGTCATCTCAAGCAATCTACTACTTATAGTAGCAAGACATGGATGTTGATGCACTAAAAGGAGCACATCCACTACAATAACAAAAAGTGTTAAAAAGACATGGTTAATTATTATTCATAGCATTGTTTCATTAGTAAAAATATCATTACTATGCTTTTTACCAAGAGGAGTAGTGGGCACCATTGGTTGGATTGTCGTTGGTTCCTCTCCTCTCTGAGCATCCTCGTCTTCATGATCTGCCATTGAAAAAAGAAAAGTTGTAAGTACACCATCTGAGGGAAATATTTATAATCATCATATTATACATTTTATTTTAAAGACATGCATACCATGATGGGTTTGTGAACTACTTATCATGGGGTTGTTTTCCAACACCTTCAAATGAACTGGTGTTGTTTTCCTGCTTAAAACATATAGAGACATAATCAATTGATGGGTAAAATCAATTGTAAATATATTGTACAAGTAATCAACAACTACAATCCTTTCATTTTATTTACCAACTCATTTGAAGGGTCAGATTGTGTCTGTGATCCCTTCCTTTGTCAATTTTTCACCACAACTTGAAATTCGAACTTGAAGTCGAGCATCAAATATTATTTTTGGATGACACTTTTGAAGGTATCCCCTTGCATACCATGGCATAAGATATGAATTTTTGCTTATTGGATGCAATTAGATAAAAATTTCATGATGATATGTATAATATGAATAAAGTATTGTGTACTTACAATTATAGATTTTAATCTCAAGTAACCACCTTGGCCAAGTTTGTGTTGACCATGTTTATCTAGTCTTGCCTTTGTTGCTTTTGATGTGTTTGGGAGCCTACAAAAGTTTTCAAGTATGTTATAAGATGTCATGTTTTTTTTCTATAAAACTAAATTAAATTTAGCATATTCAATTCAAAATATCACATATTACCTTCCAGGGCCAAGTGACGTCTTCCCTTCACTTCTTAATGCACTCACCTTTGCGTCCTCATGTATATTCTTCCATTCCCTCTCAGGAATGGAAAGAGGATGATCAAACTTAGGGTTCTTTTTCAATTGAACCCTATATTGATCTCTAACATATTTCAAATATGTACCGACCCTCTAGGTGATTTTATACTTGTTGAATATATCACTAAACAAGTCGTCCATATGGTCTATAAGATTCTTTTACAAATATTTATTCTGGGCATTCCACTATGTGTGAATGGTGGGCCTGAAGATCTCTATATCCTTGTGGTGCAAGGTCCTATAAAAAAAAAAATTCATGAAAAATTATATGATAATTAGATTAAAATAATATGAAAGATGTATGTTTCAATCAAATGGTAAGATTTAACTATTTAACATATTCAAAAATACCTGGGAGTTGTTGTATCTTCAAGGGAACCAAGTTTTCATCCACCAACAACTTGATGGGGAGTGTTCTCAAGCTTTGAGCACATGTTTCCCTAGGATAACAATGTTTTGGCTCCGCAGAACCAATATCCTCATGAGGTTCACCCTGTAGACCCTCATGAGCATGGTCTAGCATGTGCAGTGGAGGTGTCTGATGGGCCCCATAAGTTTCAGTCCTCTGAGCCACAAACAAATAGGAGAATAGCCTCACAAGTATGTGTCGCGTGCTAGGTGTTATAGCGATATTTTCCTCACCCCGGGCAAACTTGCAAAGAGGGACTTTTTCATTTCCCTATGCAGACTTGAAGTCCCTTTTTGAAAATCCCAAAGAGAAAAACAATATTTTTCTACATATACATTCCCTACCTATATTAAAGCATGTGTATACGCAGGTTGCACCACTACAACCCGCATACATTGAGATTTGTGCCCAAAGTTAAAAAATGGTGTTGGGTTTCCATGTCACGTCACAAGATCTATGATCCTTGGCCTTCCATATACTGAAAATGTTTCAACTCGACCCTTTAGTTCCACTTGAAGACTATAAATGGGCCAAATCCAAGCTATGGAAAAGAGGAGAAGAATTCAATTTTGAGAGAAAAGTTACTCTAGAGAAATTATTCACTTCACATTGAGTCTGCATCCCTTTGTCCTTTAAGTCTAAACACATTGTTCAACCCCCAAGCTCTTCCCTTATTGATTGAGAACCTCATTTTCTCTCTTATATGAGCTTGTCGTTGGTGGAGGATTGAAGTGGTGGAGGACCAACTGGAAGGAACTTAGTTTCTCGGTTACGAACCGTGGCGACACAGAAGTTTGTAACTCATTCACTTCTATTGATTACATCTTAATAGAAATACTCTTTTATCGTCCAATTGATATCTTGCGAATATTTGAATTGTTATTCCGTGGGCATATTCGTTATGAATATTGATGGATTATGCTATTGAATGTGCAAAAATTATCTATTATTACCATATGCTTTTGTTTCTTGGTTGTTGAGGACTAGTTGCAGGTACATTGCTTTGGGTCAAGTGTTGAATGGTGGACTTCATTGAATGTCTGGACAAGGTAGGACTTTTATCTTGTCTTGTTAGCATATTTTGTATATAGCATACTTGAGATTAGATTTGATTTTTGCAGTCATCTCCATATGTTGTGGATTACCCCTATCCATATAGATATTTTCCTCGTAACACTAGGACAATGTGGGGTTTGTGCATCTCTACCACCAACAACATCCCCATGACCAAGTTTTCCCATTATATTCAAAATTTCCTATAGAAAGAAAATTTTAGAGTATTGCTCATATAACGGTATCAGACAAAAATTTCATAAATCAATATATGTCTAAAATAGTCTCTCTTTTTTTTTAATTACGCTTACCCCATATTGTTTTATATATTTCCTTGGAATTTCCATCATTTTTTTACCTCCTCTGTAAGTGGCCTATATCTATCCAATTCAATGTATTCCTTATCTTCCTTTCTCAAGACATTTCAAATTGTTTCCCCCAAGTTGAAGAAATCATATATTTCATTCCATGCAACATCCTGCTCTGACAGTGTGCTCGGCTACAACAACAAATACAAATGTTAATTCAATTATTGTAACCAAGAATTGATATGAAATTAGTGTTATACATGCTTTGATCTAGATAGTGCCTTCCCATGATCACCCTGCCACATTATAAGATGCATGACAATTTAGAATCTTAGAAAATAATCTAAGAAGCATGAGCTATTAAAATGTATGTTAAAGATATAAAAAAGAAAACATTAATTACATGTTTGGTATACTGGTAGAACATGTTTACCCCCATAATAGCAGTGCTTACATCAATTCAATTCAAATCATAATCGATCAACAACTCTTTCCCTACAGTTATCGTTTTCACTACGCATACAAATATTCGATTTCCTTCATGCCACTCAAATATACAATGGGTTGATTTCTTGTTTTCTTGGGTCTTGTATTGTTAATAAGCCCTACAATATTGCCCAACGCCTTTGGCCTTCCATCAATATACATTGTCACTCCTTTATTTTGATTGTTGTCTTTTAGTTGTATATAATTTTCAATGACTGCATATCTTTGCATACTTGACATTGATCCGGATTATTTTCGGCATGAAATGAGATCAGAGATATAATAAAGAAATGCACAGAGATATCATAGATATTCAATAATATAATAGAAATGTATCATATATGCAACCATAAACACAGATATACAATAATACACGATTTCTATTAATGAAATAAATGTACAGAGACTGTAAAAATACAGAGTGAAAGGCTCGCTAGAATGGTGGCAGCTTATCTCTGAGAAGAGATGTGACGGCTACTCGCATTCGCAAGAAGATGATTACAATGAGGCTCTAAAGGCATTTTTACAATAACAGGAATTCCAAAAACCCTAGACATCCAAAAACCTAACCCTAGGAGATGAAGCACCAAAAGTCATGTGGGCCCCGTTTGGGTAAGTTAGTACATCAACTTCCCAGGGTCGTAACTTTTGCATACAATCTATGTTTTAGGTGTATGATAGCTCGTTGGAAAGGTATGGTCGAGGAGATTAATTGTGGGGGATCAATCATGCCTTTGGATATGTTTGATAACCTAGATCTAGAAAAAACTTCATTTAGGCCCTCAAAATGGCCTCGGAAGTTTAAACCTACTAAAAATAGTAAATTGCCAAAATTGCCAGAAAATTGTTTTGAGCTAGTCGAAAAAGATGGGTGGCCACCAATATCCACCTGGATCAATACTCCATCCTTAGGAAGCAATGGTCTCCATTGCATTGAGTTCCCAGGGGAGGGGGAAAATCATTTCTTGGATCTGCATCTTGGTGAGCTACTTGTATTGCTAGAGACGTCACATTGCTTAGTTTGTGGAAGTCTGTCATGAACTTGTTGAAGCTGAGGCTGTTCAAAAATTTGAACTACGTGAGAGGAATGTGTGCAGAAGGAATCTTTGTGATTTGCTGCAACCTTGTCGACCTGCTTCTGTTGGATAGAAGGTGCAAGGGGCGAGGCTGTAGTTGTTGCAGTCTCCTTCTGTTCCCCTTTTGAACATATTGTGAAGAAGCTAAATTTTGTAGTATGAGATACTACCTTGTGACACTTTTTAGGTGGAACAATAGTTGGAACTAGCTCTGGTATTCTGTAGAGATGACCCCCCAAAGTAACAATGACCCTACGAGGTCAAGACTCATAAACAGCATGGTGTCTCCACATATATGGTTGGCCCAAGAGAACATTGCAGACATCCAGTGGGGAAACATCACATAATACCTCATCCTTGAAGGGTTGGATGTTGTATGAAAATCGACACTATTGGCTGACATGGAGATCTTGTCCTTGCCGAAGCCACCCAATGTTGTATGGCTATGGGTGTGGTGGTGTTGAAAATCCAAACTGTTTGACGGCCTCTGTTGAGATGAGGTTTTTCTGGCTTCTGCTATCAACAATAAAATGCAATGGGGTCCCCTTCACCCACATCTTTGAATGAAAAAGGTGCTCCCCCTCTTCAGGATTTGTTCGTTCTTCTTTTTGAATTATTGTGGTCATTTACCAGTATTTTCAGAATCAGGGTTCGGCTCCTTATCTTTGATCTCGGCCACCAATGATTGTTTTGAGCGACATTCATTGGTGTTGTGTCAGGGGATTTTTTGGAAATCACACCATTTTCCGGTGTCCTTCTTTGTCTTCCCATGACCCTTATTTTCCTGTGTCTTGCACTGGTTTTCGAGAGACTGTTTGTTAGGGTCGTCTTTGTCATACTTTGGTTTTTGTGGATTTGTAGACCCGAATTCCCATTTGTTCCGGTGCTTAAATTCTACTCAATTTTAACAGCATATCGATAAGCAACACTGAGTGATGAGATGTCCAGAAAATCCATATCAGTCTAGATGTATCTGTGTAGAGCCCCACGGTATTTTAGAACCAAATCTCGCTCGGAGTCTTTGATACCCAGCTTGGTGCACAATCTATGAAAGGTATTGGTGAACTCTGAAACTACTTTGCCCTTCTCTTGCCGCAGTGTGGTTCATCTCATGTACTGGTCCTCATAGTTGCCAACAGGGTAATAATGTTCCTTTACCGCATCCACAAAAAAATCCCAAGTGGGATCGGCCCCATATATTCCAGACTCCTCTGTGGAACTTTGCTCCCAGTAAGTTTCCCACCAATTTTTGACATTTTAAGGAGTGCGAAGGTGATCTTTTCTTTGTCAGAAAAATTGTGAATAGAGAAATAACCTTCTAGCAGAGTTAACCATTTTTCTAGGGCTTTTGCATCTATCTGTCCTTCAAATACAGGAATATCAAAATTAACTTGTACCTTGAAAGGCGAGGTGTCTCCAAAGTGGTCACTTGATCAAGATGCGCCTAATGCTATCAAAAAGCATTTAAGGATGTGGGAAAAATTCTCCATCATTTCGTCCCTCTGTCACGTGAGAGCTTGCTCAAGCAACAGATTGATAGGATCATCTGCTCCATCATTTTTATTTTCTTCCACCATTGAGGGTTTCTTGGGTGTGAGAGAGAGATTGTCTTCAAGAGAGACAAGCTCAAGACCCAAATTTATATACTCGAACCTCGCTGGGAACATGCACTGAAAAAATGATCAAGAACAACCTGCTCTGATACCACTGATCCGAATTATTTTCAGCACGAAATGAGATCGGAGATATAATAAAGAAATGCATAGAGATATCACAGATATTCAATAATATAACAGAAATGTATCATAGATGCAACCATAAACACAAATATACAGTAATACACGATTTCTATTAATGAAAGAAATGTACAAACACTGTAAAAATATAGAGTGAAAGACTCACTAGAATGATGGCAGCTTATCTTTGAGAAGAGATGTGACGGCTACTCACATTCGCAAGAAGATGATTATAATGAGGCTTTGAAGGCATTTTTACAATAACAGGAACGAAAAAAAACTTAGACATCCAAAAACCTAACCCTAGGAGATGAAGCGCCAAAAGTCATGTGGGCCCTGTTTGGGTAAGTTAGTACATCAATTTCCCGGGGTCATAACTTTTGCATACGATCTCTGTTTTAGGTGTATGATAGCTCGTTGGAAAGGTATCATCGAGGAGATTCATTTTGGGGGATCAATAATGTCTTTCAATATCACTAATAACCTCGATATATATCTTGAAAAACCTTCATTTAGGCCCTCAAAATGGCCTCGAAAGTTTAAACCTGCTAAAAATAGTAAATTGCCAGAAAATTGTTTTGAGCCAATCGAAAAAGGTGGGTGGCCACCAATATCCACCTAGATTAGGCATGTATTGAACCAGCCTCAACCAATATCCATAGCCATAGCATAGTCCAACATACTCCATCAAATCAACAAGTCCTCTATATTTCACCTTTATGTCATCAATGGAGATTAGACCCATACCATGTATGGATTATGGAGCAATGTGATAAATCCTCTCATTGACACAAAATTTAGTGTCCAACTGAGGAATTTCATTGGGTACCCCAGTATATTTTTGTACCTCAAAGGAACCTTGACATCAAATATGCTCTCATCGTCATATGAACATAAACCTCCTTCAACAAGTAATAATTCCATGCACCTATAGAATTTTCTTCTGACCTTTTCACCTCTAGTTGATCCCACCCTATTAGATGTGTTGGACGTCGTAACACTTTCCCCCCTCCCTCCAAAAATTCCCTCGCTCAAGGATGATAGGTATGATAAATACAAGTTCATTTGTACCCACACTCCTTCGAATGAGAAAACATAGTTAGCGATGATATGATTGAATTTATCCACTTCCTTCACCTGAATAGACATCGTCAAAATGCTTGTGCCAAGCATGATCATAATAATCACATGTGAACATTGGGCTTGACACGATTCAAACTTTTTTCTTTGGTGAATATGGAATAAGTGTCTAAATAATACTTATATGGAATAATGTTTCATACTAAAGGTGGGGCTTGTAAGTTTCACTCATAAGTAAGGTACATTCAAGGCACAAATATGCTCAATGAATAAATGTCTACGAATAAAGTCAAATGCCTTCCAAAAGTCACAAAAGCAATAATAGACCTTTGAGGATATTTGTCTATACTTCTCAATAATAACATGTAGGGTAGAAAATTCAAAGGGATATTGCTATATGGAAATTTTCACTACTCAAAGTAAGTATGCCTAAATTGAAACAAGATTGCAATTTTGAGTTGCCCCATTTCAAGACATATGATTTGAATTTGTCCAATGAAATAAGTAATAGGTCCTTCATAAGCCATTTGTCCAACCTATTGGAAATCACATTTGTTTGTTGGTTGTGATTATACCTAGTTGTCTCTAATTCCAACAACTCAGTATCAATAAGAGTGGATTTCATTAAAGAATTTGAAATAAGCGACAAGTGAATTTGATCTAGCGGATGGACCCCAAATTTCTATAGAAGAAGTTGTGTAGTTTAGGTTGATATCATGGTTTCTATCAAACCTCGTAAATGGGAAGGTATGATCTGAAATGGATAATTATATAATTTGTTATCTATTTTGGTACTTTTTAGGTGGAAAAATTGGAGCTATTGACTTGTAGGGCCCATTTTAGGGCATGTCCTGGTTTGACGATTTGGGTTCCATAAAATTTTGAATCCTATCAAGTTATATAATAGTTATTTTAATATAATAGGCAAATACCTTCATGTGGTAGATGATTTTATAAGAGTAGGAAAAAGTTTTGGTCCTTTCAACTCATCTTTCATTACCAAAATCCCAAAGGAATGCAGCCCACCATATTTTGAAAGCTACAAAACGATCTCTCTATACATCAACATTTACAAAAATCATAGTTGGAGATTGAAACCAATTTTATCAATTTTCATTTCCAATGAACAAGTTGGGTTTCTAAATGATGGATTGATTTTTTATGATGTGGGAGTAAGCCAAGAAGCATTACATTTCATAAAGAATAAAATTAGGTTACTAAGGAACTTAAAGAGAGAAGTTCATATCAAGGGAATTAAAGTTTCAAGGGTTGACACAATAACGCATTTACTATATTTGATACTATTTGGAAATGATTTTGTTAGGGAAGATAGGGTACTTGATAAGATGATAACTTTTTGTTTTTAGCCATTGAAATGCAAAATTTATTACCAAAAGTCTTATTTAGTCTATCACAAGATAGGGGATCCTCAAGCTCATCTATTCTAAACTATATATCCTTACCAACTTAAAAAAATTTATGACAGTATAAAATATCATGGTTTCCATTCGAAGGAAAATGACTAGCCCATGAATGACTAGATGTGGGTGTATGAAAGGATATTAAGGAGAATAGATTCATGGTGTACTCTCCATGGGAGGAAGACTCATGCTAATAAAAAATGCCATTGAGGAAACACTGGTATATTGTATGTGTTATCACCTAGGATTACACCCTTTCTAATCTCACTGTGAACTTTGATATCATGCAAATGAATTTCATCTATAGACTAATAACATGTCCTAAAGTGTATTGTGTTTGATTTTGGTGCACACAATGAATAGTTTTACCACATGGAAATGAAATCCCAATTTTCATTTTCAATAGCACTATACCAATGACATGTGAATTTTTAAAGATTCATACAAATCATTGGTATGATGCTTTTTGAAATCATCATGGCTCCCAAGGAACAATTTACATATTTGGAGGTAATGTTAGCTCCTTCACATGATCCACTAGAGAGATTACAAATATAAAAGGATCACTCTATCTACTTTGGGGGATTTATCTCTATTTTAGTGAAGAGATTGTTGGAATATCTCTCTTGAAAATCACCTTATCTTGAATATGATTCTAGAGCTTACTACATGCTAGATCCACGATATTCTACAATTTTGTTTATGATATTATATTAGAAGGTTAATCAAACAATATTGTAGAGGAATAACCCCCATGGATGTATCTAGAAAACATTTTTATTCAAATAAAGAGACGGTGCCCCACATGGAAGCTTCTAGAAACCTTTCATTCAATGTAGCTAGGAAGGTGTGATACTTATAAGTGTCTAGAACACCCTTTGACATGGTAAAAAAAACCTAAGAGGTGGGTGCTCTAAGGTTTTCTAGAGACTTCTATTAGCTAGAAATGTAACTATAAAAGAGAGTCACATCCTACTTAGAAGTCTCTAGAACAACCTTTGAGATGCTCAAAGATAACCTAAGAGGAGGGTTCTCTAGGGATTTCTAGAGAGTTCTATTAGCTGGAAATGTAACTATAAAAGAGTCACATCCTTATTTTCAAGGTGTGTTTTCCTTTATGGATAAATTCCCTAGAGAATTGGGTTGGATATTAAATATATATTTGTATATTTGGAGCTTGGTTTTGGGCATATTCAACGTTGTGATCTTGCATTGTAAGGTTGTTATTAAGTACCTTGTTTTTATTTTCCTTGCTAGAAAATATTTATGCTATTATAGTGTTTGTTAACCAACTTTGGAGGGATGAAAAGAGTGACTTGCTTGTCTTCTTAAGGATTGAGAATATCAAATATAAATTATGCAATTTATGGGAATGATTATTCAATGGAAGATTGTATTTTTACTTCATATATTCATCTTCGGTGTTACATCTTGAGGCTAGTACTTAATGGATGTGCTATAGTATCTTTTCTAGCTTAGTACATTGGTTGAAAGTATAGTTTACAAATATGTTATGGATGGAAATACTAATATTTAGGGCATGTTTGTTGGTTTAGTATGCTTCATAACTAAGTTTCCATTTCATAGAATTATCTTGGACTTGTTTTCCCAATGGATAAGGCACTCATCTAATTTAATCAACCATCATCTGTTTATTTCAAACATTAACGCTTTGTTTTTCCAAATCTACTATTAGTTATTTGATATTTTGGGAGATATTGGAAATCCAATTATGGAAACCCCCCATTGTGCTAGAAAATAACCAACGAAAAGTGAGGGAAGTGTCCCCCAAGGTGACAATGGGTGAAAATTCTAAGTTTCCCTAGAATTTTTGCTCAGTGATTGGACTTACATTTGTGTGGATCTTAGAGGTAACAAATAGTTGATTGACATTAAGGTGAAGACATTGGTATTCATCCTTGGTATTCAAAGATACAATTAATTCGAAATATTAAAACCAATAAAGTATACATGCAAACGCACAATTTCTCATGGAAATTGTACATGTCGAGCTCAGTTCCAATTGATCTAATTGACATTTAAAAATTTCTTGAAATATAATAGTAGTGATAAAAATATAACATTTTTTAGAAGGCTGTCAGTTCTCCAATCCATACCAAGGAATGAATGTAATATAAAGTTCAAGCATATCTAGTATTCCAAAAAAAATTGCAAGCTCAACCTTGAAACTATAACCAATATGACAGATTTTGAAGCTTGAAAAGAAGTAGTAGGCACTAGCTTTTATGATCAAATTAGATTAGTTGTTGGAGAAGGACGTTGTTTGTTTTAGTATTCATTTATTATTTTATGTTTCTATCTCTAGTGTGTTTTCATTCTCCTATCAACAATTAAGGATTGGTCCTTGTTTCCATTTCTGGATCTGTTCTCATGCATTATTAGCAATAGGAGGGCATATTTTTTTAGGAGTTATGAAGATTGGAAGGCACTGACCTTTCTACTAAACTTAACACTTTTGTTATGCCATTAACTACCTATTGTTGTGTTATTTTCATAACCAAGTGACCATGTAAAGTAGATGAGAGGCACGTATCACATGGCATTTTTAATCTATTTGATGACATGTAGCCAACTTCTTTTGGAGATTGTATTTGATGGTTGTAAAGTCAAATTTAAGTAGGAAATTTGATGAGGATAGGGTTGTTTCTATTTTGGAGGAATAATTAATTTTATTCCCTTCACATGAGATTTTATTAACACAAGAGGATTCCCACCTTCAAGAAGTTACATGATACTCACATAGAGATTGCTCCACTGCATTATGGTGCCTATTATGGGAAACATTCCAGTGAGAGGTGGTAGTCATAATTAGGAGTAGTTAAAAACTATGGAAGGTGCACTCCTTTAATGTTGTTCAATATTATTTCAGGAATTTATTCATAGCCAACAATGAGGGTTCCCACCTTGAAGGAGCTACATGTTTTCAATGCATTCATGGCAACATAGAAGGTGTTTATATTATAGGATTTACACACCTATGTTTAGAATGTGTAAGGGCACTTGAATTGGATACTCCATGGATGATTATTCTTAGAAAGTAGGAGGGAATTCCACCTTGGCCAATTTTGTTTCTAGCAGATGGAGGAGTTACATTGTACCCTTATTTCCTCATTCTATTATCAACAAATAAGAGGTTAGAGTTTTGAGAATTTGCTTCAAGATATTGAAAAACTTATCGATTTTAGAATCATTGCTCGAGCTAAAGATCACTTGTCTCCAATGTTTCTCAAGCTAGGGTTATTAGGCTCCTTTATCTCCTATATCACTCCTCTGTCGATATGGGCTCCTATGTCTCCTATGTCACTCCTCTATCGAGTTGAGCTCCTATGTCTCCTATGTCGCTCCTCTATCGAGTCGGGCTAGGGATGTCAAGAGCTGAATGCAATGAGGTAGGGATATCGATGATAAGGTCATGAGGTGATTATATGGTGATCAGGTCATGAGGCGATATTGTAGTGAGGTAGTTGGGATATCGATGCGAAGGTGGGGATATCGAGCGAAGATTTAACAATGGTCGCAAGACTTTTTAATTTTGGTTTTATATATATATATATATATATATATATATATATAATATAAATTATATATTATATATAATATGTAATTTATATATATTAACAGTGGTGACAACAATGATGAGGATGGCGATGATGAAAATGAGCATGACGATGACAATGATGATGATGACAATCAGAATCATCACTAGCCATCATCATCTCTTGTTTTTATATTTCACCCCTCAGGAATGCTAAGGGCCATTTATTAACATTTTGTTCGAGAGCCATCTTATTTGGTGTTTAAAGACACAATGACAACTCTCGTGTATCATATACCCTTATTAATTGTAACTTATGTGTACTACGAACAAATCCATTGTTAAATACATAGTACATAGTGCGCCTTACATCCACTTAGGGTTTGGAAAGGCTATAAAGTTCCCAAAAATAAAACCATAAAATTCATTTTGGTGACTAAAATACTCACTGAACTTTTAGGATCATTGCTAATTAATGTTTTTGCAACTAAATTAGTGACAATATTTCTAGGCTCGTCATCAATTCCTATTTTTGTGACCAAACTAGGTGATAATCCCCTAATGACCATCACCAAAACTACCCCAAAATAATGGTGACGATCAATGATTGTCGCTAGATATCTTCACCTAATGGAAAAAATTACAGGTCATGACTTTTGATCCTTCAATGCACTTAATGTCTATCCTTTTTATTTGTAGTTAAAATTTAGGACTATTTTTTTAAAGTTTATGTTGATATTTACCTTAACTTATGTTTTATTTTGATTTACCCATACAACCAAGGTCCTATGCCTTATAATTTATCTTTAGAGATCCCAAGTTATGTTGAAAAGAGTCTCAAGCCACCACATCATAGGTTTTACATAGGAAAACTTTGTCTTGTGAGCGAAAAATGGTGTTCTCAATCCAAGGTCAAACAAACAAGCCTTAAGACACAACATTATTTAGCTTCAGAGTTCATGGTCCATGCCTAGGGATTTAGGCCATCACACATGACCTATTCGATATATCAATGGCCATTTTAAATACATTTGTAACGTGAAGTATGGTTCCCATGGTCAAAGGAATGGTTTAGGGTCAAACAACATGGTACAAGATCAAAGAAATTACCTTAGGGACTCATGGGCCATGTGTGATGTCTTAGACCACCACACATGCCCTAGTTAGGGAATATTTATCCTATGAGTGATATGTGGCCACAATTTTAAGGATTAATGCACCAAATTTAGTTCACTAGATCAATTTCATGTTCTATGCCTGAAATATGGGGTTTTAGGCAATAAAAATTTCCCTTTTAGCTCTTTGGATACGTGCAAAGCCCAAACCACCACAACAATTGGATATAGTTGTAATTTTAAGGTTTCCACTGCAACAATTTACCAAGGCCAAAACACATAGTTGTAGGCCATAAAATTTGTCTTTATGGCTTAGATTACAATAATTTACCCTTTTAGTGATGATTAGGCCAAGTGGAGTCCTCCCAAAACCATTGTTAAAAGTGTTTTAGAGAAAGTTCTCCAAAAATCATCCCCAAAAGTGTCTTTTGAAGTGATTTTCAAAAATCACATCGAAAAGTTCAAGAATAAATATTTTAGGGATGGATTTTCGAAACCGCTACCAAAAATCATATTTTTATGGTTGTTGTTTCAAAATCACTTATGAATGTACCAAGGATTGAATTTTAGGGGAAATTTTAGAAAAAAAACCTTGAAAAGACCTAAAAAGTTCCACTTTCGAAAACAAATCACATCAATCAGAGTTCATATGACAAAGATATATCCATTTGAAGTCTCCAAAATGTAGTATAATTGCAACAATGAGCATAAAAATCGTAAATGTTAGTTCAATATGCAAAAAATTCACTTACTTACAATGCAAATTAAAATTTTAGGTTTTACATGTTCCCAATAAATAAAAAAATGGTTCAAGTCAAAATATTCAGATTTGATCAATTTGAAGCTCAAATTAAGCATTGGAACTTACCAACCTCCTAACACATCTTAAAATTGAGACTATTAAGGGTTTAGGAACATCTTAACACATCCTAATATGATAGTACCAAGAGATCACATTTTCAATTATTGGTGCAATAACGATGGTTCCAAGTGTCCATTTCATGGTATAGGGATGAAATCTAAGGTCATAGGCCACAAAATTTACCTATAGAGCTCATGACCATGTATGGGTCCCAAAACCACCACATAGGCCCTCTATAGGGAATATTTTCCCCATGAGTGGTATATGGTGGTCATTTTTAGTTCTGACAATATATCAGGGATGCATATTGGTCTCTAATCCATGTTCTTATGATCTTATGATTTTGCTTTGAATGACATCCTAGGGCTATAGGTGATTATAATGGTAGATCAATTAAGTTTTAGCATCAAATTAGAAAATAAAATTGGAGAAACTCACTATGGTTAATTAATCAACAATTCCTTTAGTGATATAGAAGCCATAATGCTAGAAATGGAAATGGAATAAGGAAGATAACTCACTTGGAACTCGTTTTTGTAGATGATGAAGCTCTTTTCACTGAAGTGTAGAGTTTTGATAGTCCTCTAATAGTGATCCATGTCCAAAATGAATTTCACACTAGATATAACCAATAAACATTAGATCTGCAATTATAAAGATAAAACAATGAAATATGCATAACAGATAGACCTAGAACCCTCATAGGGGATCATGCCTCCCTTACCCTATTTATGTTGGAACCTCCCTTAAGGTGTTAGGATTGAAGAATACAAGGAATGAGTGGACAATATTGATGATTATGGTGGTGATGAYGATGATGATGAGGAGGAGGAGGAGGACGGCAATGATGACAATGATCATGATGATGACGATGATGACGATATGATTATGATCGTGACAATGGAAATGACGATGATGATGACAATGCYAATGAATATGATGAATATGACTACGACAATCACGATGAGGATGATGATGATGGCCATGACGATGACGATCATGATGATGACAACGATGACGATGATGATGAGGATGATGATGATGACGTTGACGATGATGATGATGGCCATGAAGATGAAAATCGTGATGATGACAATGATGACGATGATGATGATGATGATGACAAATTTGAAAATGACGATGATGATGACCATGGAGATGACAATGATGATGATGATGATGAATATGAAAATGACGATGACGACAATGATGATGACCATGATGATGGAGATGACAATGATGATGGCCATGACAATGATGATGAGGATGACAATGACGATGATGATGATGATGATGATGATGACCATGATCACAATGATGATGATGATGATGATGACAACTGTTACAATGACGACGATGATGATGGTGATGAAAATGAAGATGACGATGATGATGATGATGACAATGACGATGGAGATGATGATGACAATGATGATGATGGAAATGATGATGATGACGACTCCGACAATGAGGATGATGATGACCATGAGCATGACCATGACCATATTGACGATGACGATGACAATGATGATAAAGATGACGACCATGATGATGACGATGAAGATGATGATGATGATGAATATGAAAATGACAATGACGACGATGATGACCATGATGATGACGATGATGATGATGGTGAAAATGACAATGACGATGATGATGATGATGAAAATGACAATGAAAATGGCGATGACAATGATGACAATGACAATGATGATGATGGTGATGATGATGATGACAACTGCAAATATGAGGATGAAAACAATGATGATGACCATGACCATGACCATGACCATGACCATGAACATGACCATGATGATATTGAAGATGGAAATAATGATGATGATGATGATGATTATAATGACCATGGTGATGACGACGACTACGATGATGATGATGTCAATGATGACTATGACAATGATGATGATGGTGATGATGATGACAATGACGATGATGATGATGATGATGATGATGATGATGATGATGATGATGATGATGATGATGATGATGATGACAATGATGATGATGATGATGATGATGAGGATGGCGATGATGGTGATGATGACGATGATGATGATGATGATGACCATGACGATGATGATGACCATGACCGTGATGACGACAACGATGACGATGATGATGATGATGACGACAACGACGACTATGAAAATATATAATGATCACATAACTCCTACATTTCATCATTTATGTAATATCATTGATCATATAACTCATGATCCAAGTATACATCTGAATCATTTGGTTTAAAATCGACATTAAAAGGATTGTCCATATCAACATCATCATCATCAAAGTCATTTTTTATGATATCATCGTCAATATGATCATTGAGAACGTTGTCATCGACATCCGGCTCAGCTTCATTGACTTCTTCATCTGATGGTATATCTACCTCATGCTCCTCTGCATCTTCGTATTCTTCAATATTATCTTCTTCTTGTACATTATACTTTACAGGACTTCCTCTTGTATCACATCTAACAACGTACGACCAACGTGATTTACCTAGAACCTATGAATAAAATACCTACTCACATTGTCTTTGAAGAGCATACGTTTTTGTACCCAGCTCAAACGTCCTTGTATTAACCATGGTAAATTTATTGGCATGCTCAATAACAGTTCTTTCAGGATCAAGTTCATTCATCTGTAACCTATACCATTTGACCTCGAACAAAACTAACTTGAAGGAATTAAAGTCACACTTGATTATATCATTCAAATACCCATAATATCTATTTTTTGATATTGTTGGATGTTTGTCACTTCTAGAGGAAACATTAGTGACCTGAAATACTATTGTTATCCCATAATCATAGGTTTTCTTCTTATCATCCAACCTTTTGATGTGAAATTTACAACCACTGCACCACATAGAATTGTGGTTTCTCAACTGCAATATGCCCCACACATAAAAAAATGCATATTTGTTAATGAATAAACATGATATTTATACTTAGTAAAACTTTATAAAAGAAACACACCATGACCTAGATTAAGAGAATGTAAAATAATTGAAACATGATGTGGGTGAATAATATGCTTGCCTATTTATCTTTTAAACCCTATGCTACATCAATTTCCCTCTGAATAAGATTGGTATATTCATACGATGAGCTTATTTAAGCAAAGTAGCCACCCATTCGCATGATAACCTACCATTACATTGTATATTACATCGATCTATCCATACTTTTATCCAAGCAATATTGTTTGCGATGTAAAAATGTGGTGCATCCCACTCTCAACCAGTTGTATGAAAAAAGAATAAAAATTAGTAATTAGAGTAAATATTAAATAACAATTGATCATGGAAGTTAAATAAAACTCAAATAAGTACAATATAGAAATAAATCAATATTAATGAAAATTATTATCGATCTATATCATCCAATTACTTTTCACTTTCCTCATTCTAATTTTCCTGACCAAGACCTCCCCATGAAATTTGTTAATGGAATTGAGATCCCAAATCTGAGGCACCTTCATGATTTTTCCTACTGATTTAGGAATATACTGACTAATATACACCAAGGATTGATATACCATATATCCCTTGGGACGTGCTCTATGTCTAACAAAATCCTTCAATGACTTCAAGTGCCTCTCCACCATCCCCATTGACCTTGTGTGTACATGTTCACAAATTTCAATCTCCTCAACTTGGTGTATGAGATAGTGTTCTTATGCATTGAAAAATTTCGAAGGTAGATACTTTTTCATTTCGTACATTAGCCGGTGAATTTCTCTCCTCCAATATTTTATATCTTCTTTATGGATTTCTTTAGATGAAAACTACCTACACATGCTATAACAAATCAAATCATCGGTTTCAACAATGATTTTGTATATACATTGAAAATAAAACAAATATCGACAAGTTGAGAAACAACGATTTTGCATATAAATCATTAATATTTACCTCATGTATTTTCCAAGATCATATATAACTTGTTTTATATTGTTGTCAAAGCTTTCAGGTAGAGATAGAGGTAGAACATACTGTAACAACAAAGGGATCATTAATTTTTATGAAATGAAAACCATATTGTAATACTAAAAAGTTGTATATTTACCAATATAGAAATCTACGTCCAAAATAATTACCTTAATGAAGGTATGTCAGTCATGAGTTTTCACCCCACCAAAATCACCTTTCTTCGTTAAGATATTCTTTATGTTTGAATCAAATCCCGTGGGAAATTCAATTTTCCGAATGAATTCTTTTACAACATTGCTTTCCTAATATGTAAATAACCATGGAAGACTATTTCGGTGTACTCCATTGCTATTTGAATAAATCACGTTTTGTAGTGCATGATTGGCTTCCTCAATGTCAGTACAAATTTTAACAATTTTTTTTTTTATAACTCCTTCCATATACAATTCTCCACAAATTTTATATTACATTCTTCCGATATGAATTGTATCACACAAATGAGTTATTTTTAGGTGCTCATAGTAGGGAAACATATTGAATTGTACAGGGTAACTTTTCATTCCTTGTGGAATCCCATTAATTCCTTGACAACATTTATGAAAAATAATTAATGAGATTACAACAATAATCGTTAAGATACAATAAATAGATTTCGATAGAAATTAAAATAGTAAAACATTAATATACATGCAGATAGATAGACTAAATGTTTACCTTGATTATTTAATCTATTGTATTCTAACTTCCATAGGTGAGTTGTCATTCTTCATGGTTTTATTCCACTCTCTTTTCTCAAATCGAAAAGATGTTTTTATGTAGTTTGATACCTATAGTTCTTAGGGAGGAAGTGCCTATACTCATCAAATACCTCCTTTCCTAGAGTTATTGAATGACGTGATTTTGTCCTAGGACCACAAACTCGACATGCAAGTTTACCCTTTATTTGAATACTTGCAAGATTATATGGATTAATGTCAGTATTATTTATATAACGAGGAATTGATATTTAAGAAGAATGCATCATATTTTCATAAAATTATATATACTATTAAATTTCATCATTATGTTACATACCAAAAAAATGTGTTAGCCTTGGGGCATCATGATGTCCATGTAAGTATTCCATGGAATTGAAATTTTCTTTTCCCTATTGGTCTAGAGATGTTGTAGATAGTGAGGTCAACCCATAACTTTATTATTTGGTCAACAAGAGGCTCAATATATACTTTCATATATTTCACTTGGTACTTACCTAATCGGGTGAAATTACACATAATTACTACCTTCTATATATATATAAGTAATTATGGAATGAATAAGAAAAACGAAATACAACTTTCAAACCAATTTTGTAAAAAAATGCTTGGAACAATCATTGCCAACATCTTGTGCTCCCTCTTTATTGGAATCCAAGAAGGTAAGTGTTTATAAGAAAAATAGGCCACACCTAGTAAATAGGCATGAGCTCACCAAATGGATTGACACCATCAACTTCCAATGAAATCCTAACATTACGAGGTTCTTCTTTAAAAGTTGGCCATATTTCTTCGATGTTATTAAATGAAGAACCATCTGCAGGCATTTGAAGAACATCATCTCCACTTATGTGTCGTGCACAGTAATCCATAAACTATGCAATACTTTGGCATCTAAACAATCGTTGCAAATGTGGAATTATCGTAATATGACAAAGAACCTTGTGAGACACCTTTTTTGTTACTTGATCAGTTCGATATCTACTGATTTGACATTGCGGGCATTTTGTTTATGATGCATATTTTCCATAATATATAATATTATCATTTATACATGCATCAATATCTTGATACTCCATTCCAGTATCTTTCATAATGACACACATCTCTTGGTATGTGCGAGGTAAATTATTTGACAATGGTAAGAAAAATTCACCTAACAATCTACAACATAAAAAAAAGCTAGTTAATGTAAATAATAGTAATAAAAACTATTGCGTTCTTAATTTACACATTAATTGACACTTAAAATAGAGAAAAATAAAGTCAAACTTTACGTATAATATGTGACAAATTATATTACCTCCCTTAGGATATGTGTGAGACAAGTGTTTGACAAACCATTCATTACCTTCAAGTTCACCAACAACATTATAGTAGAGAGAATATTTTTTCTTGAGCCTTCATAAATAGGTTGTTCTACCTTCTCAAGCAGAGGTACATCATAAATATCATCATATTTTTCCCCATCGATAGGAGAACACATGTATTGGATCAATCTTTTGTCCCATCATCCGGCTCAACAATGTTATTGGACTCATCTTCTTCCATAGGATTGACGTGATCTTAAAAATTCACACCCTCTTCCACATCTTGTACAATAGTATTTCTACTACTACTTGGCAGATATTTATCCAGCGACAAACACCTAGGAGGAT
Organism: Picea mariana; assembly: GCA_032191745.1. Classification (NCBI taxonomy): domain Eukaryota; kingdom Viridiplantae; phylum Streptophyta; class Pinopsida; order Pinales; family Pinaceae; genus Picea; species Picea mariana. The sequence goes on along the minus strand of JASDQU010243406.1, from coordinate 150,586 downwards.
TCATCTTTACAATTACAAACAATCAATAACATTAGTGTATATAACAAAAATTTAAACAAAATAAAATTTTATAAATAGAATCAATACAAAGACATATATAATGAATAACTTACCATGGAAAAAAATGTATGCCCCCCTTCATAATGCCCATATATAAAACAATTTCTTTTAGTTGTTTTTTTACAAGTCTTCTTCTTTTCAAACCCCTACATTGATTGCAAGGGAAATAAAATTTCCCATCAGTACCAACCAATGCCTCTCATGCATCCCTTAACCTAGCAATCGTCCTTTGACTCTCTTCAGGTGTTGGCATTGGGATTTCCTATATTTACAACAAAAACCACTGAAGCAATATAAGTACATTAATATATAGATTATATATTGTTACAGTACAAATATCATCGAATTATATTGACCCCATATGTACTATAGAATTAATCTATTTCCATCATAGATTTATTAAAGGTTTATAACAGTAATCAACAATTAATAAACAAATCAAAACGATACATTTTTATCACTTAAGTTCCAAATCTTGACTATAAGCAAGTAATAAAATCAAACAATAAAAGAGAACGACACCAAGACAAATTGTATAGTAATTAAATGGAATTGACTAGACATGTTCATACCTATTTCCTCGGGGAAAATTAGTGTCCCCAAATGAAAGAGGGTCTAAGGGTTAGGGATCTAATATGGGTATTTAAAAAACAGACAAAGTAATATTAAAAACTTGTAACCTTTAAAGTACAAAATCAAAGTTATGTAGATCAAGAATTGGATTTGAGGCAAGTAACACATAGCAAAAACACTAATAAATCATGCAACGATCAATTAGCATAAAAATATTTTATGATTGTCACACCTACAACAAAATTTTCAAAAACACTAACCTCTGTCGATCTTCTAACGAACGTTGACTATGTCAAAGTTAACCAAGTTAGTGAAGTTAGTGACCATTAAACCATTTTCAAACGGGTAGTTGGTATCCTCTAGGTTCATGGGTAGATCAACGATCATCGAAATGTTGAGTGATATAGATGTTCATTGGAACTACGACGTTCATCAAGGTGCCCAAGAAAAAAAATATTAAAATTTTAATATTATGTCATAATTTGTGATGATATGATTGAATTTATCCTTATCATCAAACGTTTTTGTCGAAAGATGACCCCATATGTAGTAGTTTGAAGAACACAATTCACCAAACCAAAATTTAATTCCTTCGACATATTACTCTTTGAAACAACTCTCCAACGGCTATACTTATGCCTCATTCTGAGTTCTGAGGGAAAAGTTACATCATTCACAAGTTGCAATTTTCCACTCATTGCTATGTTTTTTTTACTACTGCAAAATTGTTTTATTACTTTTAAAGAAAATTTTAGTTCCCAATTCAAAATTCTAGGAGGATGTTGTGTCATGCCCTTTCCTTTAACAACTGAATTGTAATATATTGCTAAACTGGCCGACTCGACCATCGGTCATCAGTGGTCGATGATTTCTCTGGGAAGAATGAAATTCTTTACCAATTCGATGATTCAGGAGGATCTTGGTGGCCACCCACTTTTTCCAACTGGATCAAAATAGTTTTTTTGGAACTTACTATTTTTAGCAGATTTTCAGTTCCTGAACTTCTGAGGCCATTTTAAGGGCCTAAACATCGTTTTATCGTGATCATTCACCTCAATTATAGTCAAAGGCTCTGATTTACCCCCCTAAATGAAGATCCTCATCAATACCTTTCCAACGAGCTATCATGCGCTCAAAACCGAGATCGCATGCAAAAGTTGCAACCTCAGGAAGTTGATGTACTAACTTACCCCAACAGGGCCCACATGACTTTTGGCACTTCATCTCCTAGGGTTAGGTTTTTGAATGTCTAGGTTTTTTTTCATTCATGTTTATTGTAAAAATTCCTTCAGAGCCTCATTGTACTCATATTCTTGCGAATGAGCATAGTCGTCACATCTCTTCTCTTAGATAAGCTGCCACCATTCTAGAAAGCTTGTTTTTAGTCTGCATTTTACAGTTTCAACATATTTCTTATTTAATAGAAGTCAAGTTTTACTGTATATTTTTTATTGTTCAATGTGTCCCTGTGTTAATTTTATAAAAATGTGGTTTCATTTCGTTCCGCTCCTAAATATGGATCAGTGGTATCAAAGCAGTTTGCTCCTTGTCATTTTTTTTAGTTCATGTCCTCGACGCAGTCAGGGTATAGAGAGTTGGGTATTGAGCTTGTTTCTCTTGAGGAAAAATTCTCTCACATGCCCAAGAAACTTCCCATAGCAGGTGAAAATAAAGACGACGAGATAGGAGATCCTTTCAAAATGTTGCTCGAGGAATCCCTTGAGCGATAGAGAAATGAGATGATGGACATCTTTGCACAAATCCTTCGACGACTGTTGACAAGTGATGCATCCACCTCAAGTGGAGGTGCCACCTCCTTCAAGGTACAGATCAATTTTGATATTACTATATTTGAAGGTAAAATATATGCGAGTGTCATAGATAAATGGTTAAAACTTCTAGAAGAGTATTTTTATGTCCACAACTTTTTCGATAGAGAAAATATTAAATTTTCTCTCCTTGAGGCCTGTTGGGTATGTTTTATATTATTTTCATGTGTGCTTGTGTGGGTGAGTCAGATTTGACAACTGCATCTAACAATCCCAACTTCCTTCGCCCTTTTTGTCGTGTGCACTGGCCACTTTCTAGGGGGGGGTAGGATTCCCCCCCCCTTGGTTAAGCACAACGTTTGGCTCTGGGCAGTAGCCTGGAGTCGTTGGGGTTCGTGGCAGCACCCCAAAATTTGTTTTTGGGTGGTTTTTTCTATTTTACCAGATTTCACTATTTTTAGTGGTTTTCTAAATTAATCCCAGATTAAGGGATTAGGTTTTTGGAAGCTACGGAATACCCAAAATATTGTATATATTGTATTGTGAATGGTGAAACTAATACAATGAAGAGTTTAAAGGTGCGACACCAAGGAAGGTTGGTATTTTCCCAATTAAGGGTTTCCAGCGTAAATCTCTATGTACTTTATATGAGCCATTGATTAATTTCTTTTTTTCTAAGGAGAATATGTATGCATTGTTTTACTTCACAGGTTTAAAACTTACATGTGGTATCAGAGCTTGTTCCTGGCTTCAAGGGGACACCTATGTTGCTGAGGGTTTGGCTCGATCTTGATAGATCAAGTTTATCTTGGGTTTTTGATAAACCTAGGTTCAATGGGAGATTTTCAATGGTGCTTTGAGTGTAGAAAGAGGAATGGTGAGCTCTTCTAGAATCGATATTGAGAAGTTCAACGGTAAAAACTTTGAGCTATGGAATCTCAATATGGAAGACCTTCTTGTAGACAAAGAACAATGGATCGTTGTGGATCTTGGTATATATCCCACTGGTACGTAGTCTATTGGAACACAGTCTACTGGTACATAATCTTATGGTACACAAAATACTAGTACACAACCTACTGGTATGTCGAAGGAGGATTGGGAGAAGTTGGATAGAAGAGAAAGGACTACTATTCGACTTTTCCTGCAAAATTCAGTGTTGTTGAATGTCTCGGGAGATTCTACAGCTAAGGAACTATGGGATAAGTTAGGGAACTTGTATCAATCAAAGTCCCTGGTAAATAAGTTGTTTCTTCAAAAGAAGTTGTATCATATTAGGATGGAAGATGGGTATTATGTGACAGAACATCTAAATGCCTTCAATACTCTAGTAAGTCAACTTGTCTCTGTTAATATTATGATTGCAGAATAATATACATGTATTACTTTGTTATTTTCTTTGCCAAATTCTTGGGATAATTTGGTTGTAGAAATCGGTAGTACCACTCAATCTACATTGAAGTATGAATATGTAGTTGCATCCTTGTTATCTGAAGAGATGGGGTGGAAAAGCATGGATGGTCAGAGCACATATGATTTATTTGTAAGAGGTTTTACCCAAGACATGAATCCCGATAAGTATTCAGGGGGGGGGATCTATATTTAAAGGTAGATCTAAGTCTCCCGGAAAATCTTTGAGGAAATGTTGGAAGTGTGGTAAAGAATGGAATTATAAGAAATATTGCATTTCTAAGAAGGTTGATAAACCAAAGGGATCTAATAATGCCTCTTCCATAGAGGCGAAAACCTACACTGAAGAAGAAGGTGATGTTTGCATGGCATCTACAGTTACACATGCAAACCGTGGTGTATGGTTGATCGACTCGGGTGTGTCATATCATATGAATTTCATAGGGAGTGGTTTTGTGAACATAAAAAATACGATGGTGGTGATGTATTCCTAGGGGATGACTCAACAACCAAAATTATGGGACGTGGAAGGGTTAAGTTATTGCTAAAATATGGAAGGATTAGAACTCTCCCTGGGGTTTTGTACATTCCAAAACTAGCCAGGAGCTTAATATCTGTAAGCAATTTGGATGATGTAGGTGTGAATACTGAGGGGAAAGGGAAATTCTAATATGGTATGAGGAGAAATGGTATTGATGAGGGGATTTCGGTGTGGAACTATATGCAAATTGTTGGGAAGCACTTATACTAATGGGTGTAATAGTTTTGGTGTCCCTGAGCAGAGAAATAAATAAGACAATACCAATATTGTCCCTGGAAAGAAGACCATGTTGTGGCATCAAATACTAGGGCATATTGGAGAAAAGGGCCTTCGAACACTACATGGTAAAGGTATGGTTGAAGATATGTCTAATTTCACTCTGGATTTTGATTTCTATGAACATTGCATATATGGTAAATAGAATCAAGTAATATTCCCATATGGTGCTACAAGAGCAAATGGGACCTTAGATTTGATACACAATAATGTGTTTGGACCTATGCATGTTCCATCACTAGGTAAATCTGTGTATTATGTTTCATTCATAGATGATATCTCAAGGAACACATGGATTTATTTTCTTAGAAAGAAATCTGAGGTATTTGATAAATTTAAATAGTTTAAGGCTCTGGTAGAAAATCAGACAGAGAAGAAATTAAAGGTATTGAGGACAAATAATGGTGGAGAATTATGTGGAAATGAATTCAAAGAATTATGTAAGAAGTGTGGTATAGAAAGAAAGAAGACTGCTCCATAGACACCTCAACAAAATGGAGTTGTAGAAAGGATGAACATGACACTGATGGAAAAAGAAAGGAGCATGGTTAGTGGTGCCATGTTAGAACATGAATTATGGGCAGAGGTAGTGGGTATAGCATGTTACTTGATCAATCAATCACCCTCATCAGCGTTGGATGATAAAAATACACATGAGGTATGGAATGGTAAGAAACCCTCTCTTGAACATCTTCTCAGAGTGTTTGGTTGTGATGCTTATGTACATGTTCCAAAGGAGAATAGGAGTAAGCTGGATAATAAAGCCGAAAAGTGTATCTTTATTGGTTATAAATATGGTGTGAAAGGTTATAATCTTTGGAACCTAGAAACTAAGAAGAATGTTTACAATCGGGATGTTTTTCTTAGAGAGGTGAAAGATGTTTCCAAATAGTAATTCCTACCAACGCAAGAAGAACCTAAGAAAATAGAGTTTGAGTTGGATGATGAAAAATATGAATCAACTGAAGAAGATGAAGCAGAAGAAGAACCTTATACCCCAATATTGAGGAGATCGGTGAGGGAAAGAAGGAAACCAGAAAGGTATAATCCACCTGATTTCCATTCTAATTTTGCTTTATCTATTACTGATGATGATCCCAAAACTGTCAGGGAAGTAGTGAATTCATAGGATAGTAAACTCTGGAAGAAGGCCATGGTTGAAGAAATGGATGCCATGAATAAGAATGAAGCATGGGATGTAGTTGATTTTCCAACTAGAAGAAAATATGTTGGTAGAAAATGGTTGTTTAAGAAGAAGTTTAATGCAGAAGGAAAAGTGGAGAAATACAAAGCTTGGTTAGTAAAAAAAAGTTTATTCCCAAGTAGAGGGAATTGACTTTGGTGAGATTTTTTCTCTTGTTTCCAAGTTAACTTCTATTATATTTATTTTATCTATTGTTGTTTCTTTTGATATTGAAGTGGAATAGATGGATGTGAAGACATCATTCTTACATTGGGATCTGGAAGAATAAATCTACATGAAGAAGCCAGAAGGATTTGTAGTGAAAGGAAAGAAAGAGTTGGTCTGTAAGCTAAAGAAGTCACTATATGGTCTGAAGAAATCACCTAGGATGTGGCACCAAAAGTTTGACACATACATCCTTGGATTGGGATTTGTGAGAAGTAGGTCTGATCACAGTGTATATTCCGAGCAGGTTGGTAATCACTTCATTTATGTAGTGTTGTATGTTGATGACTAGTCATTGGTAGGAAATAACATGGATATTATTAAGGAGGTGAAATCGCAGCTATCCTCCAAATTTGACATGAAGGATCTCGGTGATGCTAAATTCATTATGGGAATGGAAATTAAAAGAGATCATGCAAACATGAAACTTTGTTTGAATCAGAGAAAATATGTTGAGATGATATTGCAGAGGTTTAATATGCATGGAAGTAAACTGATCAAGGTTCTTATTCCTATAGGTGTAAAGTAATCTACAGATCAGTTTCCCAAGACATGAGAAGAAGAAGAGGACATGTCCCATGTTCTGTATGCTAGTGCAGTTGTAGTTTGATGTATGCAATGGTTTGTACTAGACCAGACATTGCACATGCAGTGGGAGTTTTGAGTAGGTATATGTCAAAACCAGAGAAAGAGCATTGGACAACAGTAAAGAAGGTATTCAGGTATTTGCGTGGCACTACCAGTTATGGATTGCGCACCCAAGGAAGACCATAATTGGATAGAGTGTTGGACATACATGGGTTTGTTGATGCAGACTGGGTTGGATATCTAGATCACAGAAGATCTACAAGTTGGTGTGTGTTTAACCTATTTGGAGGAGCAATCAGTTGGATGAAAAAAAGACAAGTTGTAGTGGCACTATCAACTATAGAAGTTGAATACATGGGAGCCACTCATGAAAACAAGGAAGAAGTATGGTTTCAAAGGTTGTGATAAGGTATTGGGTTGGTATAACAAGTAATGAGATTAGATTATGAAAGTCAGAGTGAAATATTCCTGGAAAAGAACCCTGCTTATCATTCAAAGACAAAGCATATTGATGTTCAATATCACTTTGTGAGAGACATGGTTGAAGAAAATAAGGTGTTGCTGGAAAAGGTTGGCACTTTGAATAATGTTGCATAATCATTAACAAAGTTTGTGAGCACAGAGAAGTTCTCCTAGTGTAGAGTAACAATGGGCATTGTTTCCCTGGATTGTTGACTATGCAATCCTATGAATCCTTGTATGCAAAGAAAACAACAAGTGGGAGAATGTTGGGTATGTGTTATATTATTTGCATGTGTGTGTGTGGGCACGTCAGATTCGACAATTGTGTCTGGCGATCCCAACTTCCTTCTCCCTTTATGTCATGTGCGTTGGGAGATTTCCTAGGGGGGGGTCCAGGGGGGCCAAGATTGGCCCTCCTGGTTACATGCAGCATTCCGCCCAGAGCCGTCGGGGTTCAAGGCAACGCTCCTAATTTTTTGGGGGGGCGATTTTTTCTATTTTAATGGATTTTTCTATTTTTAGTGGTTTTCTAAATTAATCCAGGATTAAGGGATTATGGTTTTGGAAGCTATGAAATATCTAAAATATTGTATATATTGTATTGTGAATGATGAAATTAATACAATGAAGAGTTGAAAGGTGTGGCACCAAGGAAGGTTGGTTTTCTCCCAATTAAGGGTTTCCAGTGTAAATATTTTTGTACTGTGTGTATGATCCATTGATTAATTTATGTTTTTCTTAGGAGAATATGTATGCATTTCTTTACTTCACAGATTTAAAACTTACAAGGTCGTCCCCCATGTCAAATATTGGTGGGATACTTTCTGTGAGAAAAAGGAAATAGAGGGATCCACATTATTTGTAGTTGCATTGTAATATCCCCTGGTAGTGCCCCAGTTATATTATGAATTGTAATCATGTTTTGTAGGCTGGTGAGCCGAGTATTGATAAGTTGGTAGGCTTATGTGTTTAATAGGTAGGAGAGCCTAAGTGTTAAAGGCTAGGAGCCTGTTTTTGTATATGTAATATGCATAACATTAATAAAGATTAAACATCGTTGTGTGCAAACCGACCATGAAGAAAGAGTGATGGGGGTACTAAGATTCCATGAGGTGGGTAAGGGAAAAGGGGTTGAAAGGTTGGAAAGAGGGGCTAAGCTTAGGGGGATTAAGTCCTTAAGAATAATATTTTATTATTATTCTAAAGCTAGATGAAAAAACATGTTTTTATCCTAAGTCCTGGGAGAGGCAAGCATGTAGCTCCAACGTGTGCAAAAGGGAACACATGCAGCTGCAGGAAGACAAGTGTCTACCTGGGTGCATGCGGTTAAAAGCTGAAGCGTCAACTAAGTTCAGGGTTCATCCTCCATTCTACCATCGATTGTCTAAAACAATGAATTATGTCTGATCTTTGTATGCCTCACACAAATCTAAAACCCGAGGCCTGTGATGTTTTCTTGAGAGGCTGATACACCCTTTGTCTAAACCGTTGAGTCTATATTCAACGTTTGCGTAGATTCCTTGTCATGCACCTTGAAACCCAGTGGCTAAATCGTTAATTGAGTTGTGTCACCTATGTGTCCTATGAGCCCAGCCTATCCGCTCTTGTAGAGTCAAGTTCATACCTAAACTATCTTTGGGTTGTTGCCTTCTATGTTTCCTGAGTGGAATTAACCAATTGTTGTTGTTGTTATCCTCACCTTGCGAGAATTGGGCTGAAGTTGGTTGAAGAACCGGGTTTTCAGGTCTGTGTTAGAAGAGGCAAGTTGTTAGGCCTATGAGCAAATCTCTCCAGGTGAGAGAGTCTGCTGGGAAGTGGTTTTCTCCCAGAGAAAGTCCAGCACCAGCTATGGAGCTTTGAGAATTCCTGATCCAGCATATTCCCGAGACCCAAAGAGGGAGGTGAAGCACCGACAAAATGTGCTTGTGAAGGTGTATAATTCTGGGTGGAACAGGCATGTGGGGCATGAGAGTTTGTGAGTAGTGGACGTAAAAAGGATCCTTGAGAGAATCCTTCCAGTTGCTCTATGCAGTTTTCCTGTAACCTCAGCCTAGTCTAGGATTCCCTTGCCTTGGGTGGAGCTTAGTCCCAGCTCGGGGGTGACCCACTGCTGAGCATGATGAGAAACGAGGTCTAAGGATGGGAAGTTCGTGGAAGTTCTGCACATATTTGGTGGGGTTACAACAGTTTCAAAGATAAGTATATGCATGTGTTTAATTTCAATTAAAATGCATGTCTGTGATGCTTGCAATATTATCACGTATTCCATTGCAATGATATTTACTGTTAATTCGATTAATTATGTATGTTAGCAGTAATTATATGTTTACTTTGTTAAGTCATTTAACTTCATTTAAATTCATACTATATAAGCGTTATTCTATGTAGTAGCGTTCCCTGATAGTGGGGTTGATGGTCGGGGTCGTTACATTATGGTATCAGAGCCCCAGGTTTCGACACTTAACCTAGATGGGTTGGATAGGTGGTCTTTGGACCCAAGGTTTCGAGTTGAAATGGTGTTCAAATGGAACAAATTTCAAACCTTAGAATATTTCTTAGTGCCAACGGGTTGCTTGGCCATGTTGCGAAGTTCAGGAGGAGTAGCGTAGAATAAAACTGCAGTCGACATGGTGTTTGATCAGAGAGGGAGAGATAGAGCTCAACACTTGGGGTTTTGAGAGCCATAGGATATGTTAGGGAAAAAGGAGAGTCATTTATGACTGTCAAATCCTGAGAAGGCGCAAGAAGGCTATCTTGGAAGCCTTTCGGAGTTCGTAAATTGGGAGAAGTGGGGTGCATTGAGACACAAACCTCCAAAACCTAAAACTCTGAAATCCCGAGAAGATCTACACCGTAGATCTGGGAAAAAGAGCTTGATCGTTGGATCAATAATATTGTTATTTCAGGAATTTGGTTGTCGAGAGAAGTGGGATGTGCTAACGCACAAACTCTCGAAGCCCTAAATTATGAAGTCCTGAAGAGCCGAAGTAGTGGGTCATGCTAACACCACTTGGATGGATGTGGACACATGGGATGTGTGCCACATGTYAGTGGGTCCCGAAGGGAAAAAAGTAGATGCAGTGGGGCTGGATGATGTCGACTGGGGTAACATGGATCTTATTAAGTACACCACGTGTCACCACTGTAGTTGGTGATAATTGTGCTGTGTACCGGAGGCTAGAAAGGTCGGAAGTTCGAAAGTTGGGATTTGGAGAGGGAAGCGAGTGTGGAAGCTTCCAGTACGGAAGTCCTGAACCTCCAAAACCCAAAACTATGAAGTCTTGAAGCTCCAAAGTCCCGGAGGATCTGATGACAGAATTTTCCTTGTGTATGTCCGTCATCGGATGTTAGGTATGGTGGATGGTTGATTCGTCTGCCTCGCGAGTTCGGTAATTCAGAACTTTAAATAACTGATGTTCTATGATTGGAGTTTTCTGAAAGCTGAAGTCCCGATTAGAGAACCTTGAGATCTAGTGCTTGGTCACAAACCTTGGTCGCATGGGTTGGGGAGCTGAGAGAAAAGGGATATGGCCTGAGTTTACTATAGAGTCGAGCAGAGCTCGGAAAATTCATGAAAACTGAACGTTTTCTTGAATCAAATTTGTTTATGAATGTTGTGGGAACTGTTAAGGAATGATGGCCTGACAAATTATGGTTGGATGCACGTTGTGTTTTCAGAGTTCAACGAGTGCCATAACCGAATAGAGTTGCCACTGCGTGCAAAGAAATGGAAGAGGCATAGACTGCTTCAAATTTCGAGGATGAAGCAAACGGAATGGATATTCATTTTGGAGTTGAAGGGTCAAACTCCAATGGACATGGAGTTGATTTAGATAAGGAAGGGAATATGATGAAAACCATTGAATGATTGCAGAAAATTTCCCAAACTCACCGAGCAGATAGTAAGAAGCTTATGAAAGCTAAGGACAAGCAGGGAGAATTCAACTTAAATTTGATGAAGAGTCTGGAGAGAATAGAAAATAAGTTGGACAAGGAGAGAGACTCAAGCAAAACAGGGAGTCACCAGACTTCTGAGGGAAGAAGATAGAGTGTTGATAGACACCATCATCACTCCCAAGGTCTCTCCAAGAGGAGGGCACACAGTAGTTCAAGCCCATATCCTACCAGAAAGAACAATAGATCTGGAGTGGTTGAACTGAAGGGAAAAATTAACAATATTAAGCCTCCTATGTTTGATGGAGAACATAAGAAGGAGGAATATGTCGAAACATGGTTTCTTGGCATGAGAAATATTTCCAACCGCAGAATTATTCCTCTCATTCATAAGGAAGAATTGCAATGTATCAACTGAAAGGAAAGGAATCCATGTGGTGGGATCAACTTGTGCAGGTACAACACATTAGAGAGAAAGATATCACTTGGAGAGAATTCAAGAGTTATTTTGAGAATAAATACTTGACTAAAATATATTATGACAGAAAGATGAAAGATTTCTTTGAACTCAAGCTGGGCAGCATGACCATTGATGAATACGAGCGAAGATTTTTGGAATTGTTGAAGTATGTTTTGTTCATCAAAGATGAGACTGTCAAGATTCAGAGGTATCTGAGTGGACTGCCACCTTCCATTGGTGACAAGATCCAGTATGATGGCCCTAAGACTATGGAAGAAACGATAAGAAGAGAGAAATGCTTATATGAGCAGCAAAGAGAAAAACCTACTTTTCGGAAGGCTTGGGATGACAAGAAGAAATTCCAGATGGATCGGAGAAAGAAGGGAACTAAGACACCCTTTTTCAGAAACAGTCCTCAAGGACATCCATCATTTAGAGAGCCAAGAATGGTTAACGTAGGGGAACAAAGGCCAAGGCAGACACCCATTCAGTGTTGGCGTTGTCAAGGGAACCACAAGTACAGATATTGTCCCCATAAAAATGGAAAAGTGATAGTTGTCCATAATGTTCAGCAAGATGAAACAGTGGAGGACATGGGCAATAGAATGCCAAGGATCTACACAGCCCTGGACAACAAGCAAGCTGAATATCAGTTGCACATGATTGAAGTGGAAGCTATGATTAACAACCAACCATTTATTGTTTTAATAGATTCAGGGGCTAGCCATAGTTATATAGATCCTAGAATGGTGGAAAGTTTGCATTTGTCGAAAATAAAACATGAAAAGTCTTGGTTAGTGCAGTTGGATACAGGAACCAAGAGAAAAGTCATTGATTTGGTTAAGTCCTGTCCTGTGGACATGAATGGACTGAGCTCAAAGGCTGAATTGAACATTCTGCCTTTAGGTTCTTATGATTGTCTAATTGGGATGGACTAGTTAGACCAACAACATGCCACCTTGGAATGTCGTAACAAAGAATTCACTTGCCTAGATAAGGAAGGGAATAGGAGAACAGTCCAAAAAATTCCTAGAGTTGTTGCTATCAAAGAAATCTCAGCATTGCAGCTAAAGAAGTGCTACATGAAAGGTTGTCAATTATTTGCAACTCATGTGGAGGAAACACCTAAGGATAAGGTGTCGAATATTGAATATCATGCAGTATTAAAAGAGTTTGAAGATGTATTCCAGGAGGTACCCGGACTACCTTCAAAAAGAGATATCGACTTCTCTGTAAACTTGATGCCTGGAGCAGCTCCAGTGTCAAAAGATCCTTACAGAATGAGTACGCAAGAGCTCAAAGAGCTACAATTGCAGCTTGAAGAGATTCTGAAGAAGGGGTATATATTCCCAAGTGTGGCACCTTGGGGAGCCCCGATCCTTTTTGTGAAGAAGAAGGACAAGACGTTGAGATTGTGTATCGATTTCAAACAATTAGACAAAGTAACTATAAAGAACAAATATCCTCTGTCGAGGATTGATGACCTCTTCAATCAGCTGAAGGATGCGAAGATATTTTCGAAGATAGACTTAGGTCGGGATATCACCAGGTAAGGATAAAGGATGAAGACATCAGAAAGAATGCCTTTAGAACAAGGTATGGTCATTACGAGTTCACAGTGGTGTCATTTGGGTTGTCGAGCGCACCTGTTGTTTTTACGTGCCTGATGAATGGTGTATTCAGGGACTATCTAGACAAGTTTGTCATAGTCTTTTTAGATGACATCCTGGTGTATTCCAAGTTGGAGGAAGAGCATGAACATCATCTGAGGATGGTGTTGCAAGTGCTAAGAGAGCACCAGTTGTATTCCAAATTGAGCAAGTGCTCGTTTTATCAGGAGCAGATCCATTACTTGGGGCATATTATTTTGACAGATGGGATAGATGTAGATCCTGAGAAGATTGAGGCCATCAGAGAATGGCATGGATGATTTTAGGGGCTAAATTTCGCTCATGGGTTAATTTTCCATGGTTTTTCCAAAAATGAGATTCGCTATTTTAAAAATGATTCACCCAAATTATATAGGATAAAATGATTTTACCTTAAAAATCGCCAAAATTTTATAAAAACTATATAAAATCCTTATAAATTTGATTATTTTTATAAAAATATTGCCAAACATTTATAGTTGGGATATGAAGGATTAGTAAGATTCGCCAAGGTTTCTACATTTTAAAACAAATTTCCATCCTTAAAATCATCCCTAGAGAATGGTCAGTGCCAAAGAATGTGAAAGAAGTTAGATCCTTTATGGGTCTATTACAAAAGGTTTATCTCAGGGTTCACGAGGATAGCTCACCATATCACTTCCTTGCAAAGGAAGGAGAAGAAGTTTCAGTGGACAGAAGAATGTGAGAAAATCTTTCAGCAATTGAATCATTTGTTAACCAGTGCTTCAATCCTGAGGATTGCAGATCTGAATGAAGACTTTGTAGTGTGTATAGATGCATGCAAAGAAGGACTAGGAGGAGTCCTTAGTCATAATGGATTTGTAATTTTTTATGAATCCAGAAAGTTAAAAGATCACGAAAGGAACTATGCAACTCATGATTTGGAGTTGGCAGCCATAGTGCACGCTCTAAAGAAATGGATGCATTACCTCATGGGAAGGAGGTTCGAACTAAGGACAGACCATAACAATATGAAGTATTTGTTTGATCATCCAACCTTGAATGTTAGGCATAGTAGGTGGTTGGAGTTTCTCTGTGAGTATGACTTTGATATCAAGCATATCAAAGGAAAAGAGAACAAAGTGGTTGATGCACTCAGCATGAGAGTGCATGAATTACATGCTACAACCATTAGCATGTACTGAACTGATATTAAAGGTAGAATTTTGGAAGCTGCAAATATAGATTTGCAGTTAGAGATTTGGTAGAAAAGCTACAGCAAGGTAAGATGCCACAAAAAGTGGAAAATTATAAATTAGGGGCTAAAGGAATACTTCTCTACAAGAACAAAATTTATGTACCTAATGTCCAGGACTTGAAACTTATGATTTTGCATGAAATACATAATGTGCCTTATGCTGAACACCCTGGATGTCAGAAAAATGTGGCAGCAGTCAAGAACCATTACTTTTGGCCAGGTATGAAGAAAGAGATTGCATAATACATCGCCAGATGTATGGAGTGCCGAAAGGTTAAAGCTGAACACAGGAACCTAGTAGGATTGTTGCATCCTTTACCCATTCCTGAGTGGAAGTGGGAAGTGGTGACAATGGATTTCATCACAAGATTGCCCAGAATAGGCAAGCAACATGATTCAATCATGGTGGTGGTGGAAAAGCTTAAAAAAGCTGCCCATTTTATTCCATTAAATACTACCCACAAGGTAGCTAACATTGCTAATATTTTTATGAGGGAAATAGCACGACTGCACAGTATTCCCAAGACAATTGTGTCTGACCGAGACCTGAAATTCACCTCCAAATTTTCGAAAGGGTTATTCAAGGGGTTCGGAACGAATCTGAAATTCAGTACAACCTATCATCCTAAGTCGGATGGGTAGACAGAGTGGGTGAATCGAGTAATAGAAGACATATTGAGGATGTATGTGATGGACAAACCATCGAAATGGGAAGACTACCTACACTTGGTAGAATTCGCCTACAATAATGGGTATCAAGCATCGTTGAAGATAAGCCCATTTGAAGCACTTTATGGAAGAGTTGCAATACTCAAGTAAGCTGGGATAATCTAGTTGATAGGGTAGTAATTGGGCCAGAGTTTCTCAAGGAAATGGAAGAACAAATGCTAAAAAATAAGCAGAATTTGAAAGCTTCCCAAGATAGGCAGAAACCTTATGCTGATAAGAACAGAACCCACAAAGAGTTTAAAGTGGGTGAGCATGTTTTCCTGAAAGTAAAATCCAATAGAAGTTCCCTGAAGCTAGGAAATTGTTCCAAGTTGGCAGCCAAATTTTGTGGGCCATTTGAAATCCTAGAAAGGATTGGGCCAGTTGCATATATCCTTGTATTACCTGCATCCATGACTGTACATAATGTGTTTCATATTTCATTTCTTAAGAAATATATACCTGATGTTAATCATGTAATCGATTGGAATGTGATTCGGGTGGAGCAAGAAGGTGCCCTGCAAGTGCATCATGTCCGCATATTGGACCGGAAAAGCAAACAACTCTGGAATCAATCCATAGGGATTATAAAGGTCCAAAGGACCTGGTACAGTCATGAGGATGCCACATGGGAGCATGAGAATTCTATGCGGGTAGAATACCCACATCTTTTTGAAGATTTTGAAAATCTTGATGATGTTGTGTAAAGAGTTGCACTGAGGACAGTGAAAAAATAAGGGGAGGGGATTGTAATATCCCCTGGTAGTGCCCCATTTATATTATGAATTGTAATCATGTTTATGAATTGTAATCATGTTTTGTAGGCTGGAGAGTCGAGTATTGATAAGTTGGTATCCTTATGTGTTTATTAGGCCGGAGAGACTAAGTGTTAAAGGCCAAGAGCCCATTTTTGTATATGTAATATGCAGAACATTAATAAGGATTAAACATCGTTGTGTGTCGACCGACCACAAAGAAAGAGTGATGGGGGACTAAGATTCTACGGGGTGGGTAAGGGAAAAGGGGTTGAAATATTGGAAAGAGGGGCTAATCTTAGCGGGCTTAAGTCCTTGAGAATAATATTTTATTATTATTCTAAATCTAGATGACAAAACATGTTTTTATCCTAAGTCCTAGGAGACGCAAGCATGCAACTCCAACGTGTGAAAAAAGGAATGCATGCATATCCAGGAAGACAAGTGTCAACCTAGGCACATGCGGTTAAAATATGAAGCATCAGCTGAGTTCAGGGTTCATCCTCCATTATGATGTTGACTGTCTGAAACAATGAATTATGTCTGATCTATGTATGCCTCATGTAGATATGAAACCCGAGGCCTGTGATGTTTTCTTGAGAGGCCAATACACCCTCTTTCTAAACCATTGAGTCTGTGTTCGACCTCTGCATGGATTCCTTGTCACACACCCTAAAAACCAGTGGCAAACCCATGAATTGAGCTGTCACCTATGTGTCTTGTGAGCCTAGCCTATCCTTTGTTGCAGAGTTAAGTCCATACCTGAATTGTCTTTAGGTTGTTGCCTTCTGTGTTTCCTAAGTGGAATTGACTAGTTGTTGTTGTTGTTATCCTCACCTTATGGGAATTGAGATGAAGTTGGTTGAAGAACCGGGCTGTCAGGCATGTGAGAAACTCTCTCCAGGTGAGAGAGTTTGTTGGCAAGTGGTTTTATCCAAGAGAGAGTCCAGCACCAACTACGAAGCTCTGAGAATTCCTGATCCGATCTGTTGTCGAGACCCAGAGAGGAAGGTGAAACACTGATGGACTATGCTTGTAAAGGTGTATACTCTCAGGTGCAACAAGCATGTGGGGAATGAGAGTTTGTGAGTAGTGGGTGTAAGAAGGCTCCTAGAGAGAATCCTTCTGGTTGCTCTGTGAAGTTTTCCTATAACCTTAGCCTAGTGTAGCATTCCCTTGCCTTGGGTGGATATCATTCCCATATCAAGGGTGACCCATTGTTGAGTGTGATGAGCAGCGAGGTGTAAGGCTGGGAGGTTTGTGGAAGGTCTGCACATAGTTGGTGGGGTTACAACAGTTTCAAAGATAACTATATGCATGTGTTTAATTTCAATTAAAATGCATGTCTTTGATGCTTGCAATATTATCATGTATTCCATTGCAATGATATTTACTGTTAATTCCATTAATTTTGTATGTTAGCAGTAATTATATGTTTACTTTGTTGATTCATTTAACTTCATTTAAATCCATACTATATAAGTGTTATTCTGCGTAGTAGCATTGCCTGACAGTGGGGTTGATGGTCAGGGTTGTTACATGCACCCACTTGGGGTTCCTTCAAGGATGTTATTAAGGAACAATACTACCCTATTGGAATTTATGATGACTTGTATACAAGATGGACCACACTGGAGCTAGAAAGAGACCAAACAGTGCTGGAGTTCACCAATGTCTTCCATAACTTGTGAACCAAGTTGGGTGTCAAATATTTTGAGTGACATCTGGTGCTCAAGTACCACGACAGTTTGCATAGATACATCTAGACAGAAATGGATTTTTTGTAAATCTCATCCTTGGGCACAACCTATCGATATGTCATCAAAATTGAGCAAAAGCTTGAACAAAATATGTGGCAGTTTAGGTCTAGGAACCCTTGATAATAGAAGAAGACAAAGGGAAGCCCCAACCCATAGAACAAAGGACAAAGCAAATATGGGAAACCTCAAGAAAACCAGTCCAAGCCGCAAGAAAGGAAGGACAATGGGAAGACAAAGAAAGATATCAGGAAGTGGTGTGACTTCCATAAGATCCCCTGGCATAACATTATTGATTGCCACTCAAAGAAGTCATTGACAGTTGGGTAAAATCCTCTTTGTCAGATGCCAGTTCTGACTCTGAGTAAGAATTTGAAAAGGGGAGATGAATCATTGATGCAAAACCCAGTGCTATTGTTACTACCACCGAGATCCAACCCTGTGAACCTGATGAGCCAGAGGAAGGGGAGCACCTCTTTCATTCACAGATGTGTGTGGAATTCACTTCGCTGCACTTCATCATTGATAGTAGTAGCAAAAATAACCTCATCTCAGCAAAGGTCATCAAGCAGCTAGCTCTACCAACAACGCCACACCCGCAACCCTACACTATCGGATGGCTCTATCAAGGGAGAAATCTTCGCATCATCCAATAGTGTCGCCTGTCGTACGACATCAAGCCATTCAAAGATGAGGTATTGTGTGATGTTGCTCCCCTTGAATTTTGTGATGTTCTTTTGGGACATCCTTATTTATGGAAACTTCATGTTGTATATGAGTTTAAGCCTCACATTGTTATTATTACTTTGAACATGAAATTGTACAGGATACCTGAGGTAGTCCCACCTAGTGATATTTACTTGATCTCTACCAAGCAATGCAGAAAGGTCATTTCTCAAACTAGGAAGTTTGTCTTCTTCGTGATTCACTCTCATAATGAGTGAAAGGTTGCAGCCACATCCATGACCTTAGCGGCCAATTTATCCATGTAGCAGAATTAAGTGGATAAGGTCGTGGAAGAATACAAATACATATTCTCATCACCAACTGGGGTACCTCTGCACTGTCAAGTCAAGAATCCCATCGATCTGACCCCCATCACACCGCTACCCAATGGGCCAATCTATCGCTACTCTCTTCTAGAAAATGAGGAGATCAAGTGTTAGATCCAAGAACTACTCCATAAGGAGCACATCCAACCCATATCATCAACTTGTAGAAGCCCAATTGTGTTGGTGCAGAAGAAAGACAGGACCTGGCGACTCTGCATTAATTACTAGGCCCTAAATAAAATCACAGTCAGGAACCGATACCGGATTCCATGAAATGACGATCTCCTTGATCAGCTCAAGGGGGTCAAATACTTCATTAATATTGATATGAAGTCCACATATTTGCAGCAATTCCACCTCAACATCAAGTATAAAAAAGGAAGTACCAACCGAATCGTTGATTCTTATGGCCACGACACCTGTAGATGGCCCCACCTCTATGAGACATATATTGTCTTCACCAACACCTACCAGATGCTAGTTGCAAACAAAATTGTCACTAATTTGCATCTTCAGGACGAGTTGTTGTGCCATTTGGTCCATCTCTGTGTTCCATCAAGTGAGCGAGCGAAGTTGATTTGGGAATCCCACTATAGTCAGGTGGCAGGACACTTCGGCATGGAAAATACAGTGGTAGTGCTCCAATGACATTCCTACTGGTCGAAAATATGACAAGATGTCAGCAAGTATATCTAGTCCTGCACTACCTACGCTATTGCCAAACTGGACACTAAGAAACAAGGCATGTACACTCCTCATCCTACTCCCGATAGGCCCTGGGAATCCATTTCAATGGACTACATGTCGGGCCTTCTGTCCACCAAGCAGGGAAATGACTGTGTTTTTTTTGTTGTCAATCGCTTTTCCACGATGGCGATTCTAGTCGCTTGTGAGAAGAGCATCACAATGGAGACCACTACCAATCTCTTCTTTGAACGAATGTGGGTACAATTTGGGATCCCAAAAACCATTATCTCAGATCGAGACAACCATTTCTTCAACAAATTTTGGTCGAGCCTCTAGTCACTTCTGGACACCAAGCTCACCAAGTCCACTGCCTTCCACCTCTAGATGGATGGCCAAACCGAGGTTGTCAACCGGATGATCATGCACATCTTGTGCATGTACAATTCCAAGCACCCACTCACCTGGGATGAAAGTCTTCCCTATGTTCAACACAACTACAATAGATCCATACATAGCTCAACTGGCCATAGCCCCTTTGAGGTGGGCTTGGGATTTCAACCATTGGGTCCCATAGATGTTGCACTACCCCTTGCGGCCACCCAGGCAGACTCGTCGCATGCTCCAACTGGAGCTAACAAATCCACCTGGTTCATTGAGCAGATCCAACACATCCGCCAACAGGTTCAAGATATTTTACAAAAGTCTGATGCTAAGTGAAAGCAACGCCATGATCAACACTGAGTGCCACATCAATTTCAGGTGGGAGACAAAGTCTGGTTACACTTGCATAAAGGACGTCTTATAGGGCCTCATCGAAAGATTTGTCCACTCCATTATGGATCTTACACCATCACCAAGGTTGTGGGTAACAATTCTTTTGAGCTCAACTTTCTCCCCTTCCTTGGCTTTCACCCAGTGTTCATTGTGGACCTCCTTCAACCTTATTTTCCACCATTATTGGACACCTCAGAGATAGAAGAACAAATGACACCAATAGAGATCAACCATGATTGCATG
Source organism: Picea mariana (assembly GCA_032191745.1). NCBI lineage: Eukaryota > Viridiplantae > Streptophyta > Pinopsida > Pinales > Pinaceae > Picea > Picea mariana. The sequence goes on along the minus strand of JASDQU010243406.1, from coordinate 130,301 downwards.
GAACATGCATCCACTGATCAGATCATGGAAAAATAGTTCAAGGGCACTCTCCAGCAGAGGATCAGGTTTATCGATTTTTCAAAGCAAGGCAACTTCTGCACCAAGGCAAGTGGCTCACCTAGGGCCAAATTCAATAGAAATGTCCTCATCTTATGGGGGAACTCAATGCAATGGAAATCATTGCTTCCTAAGGGGGGAGGATTGATCCAGGAGGATATAGATGGCCACCAAATCCTACTCATCTTCTTGCGAATTAGTGTAGTCATCACATCTATTCTCAGAGATAAGCTACCACCATTCTAGCAAGCTTATTTTCAATCTGCATTTTACGGTTTCAACATATTTCTTATTTAATATAAGTCAAGTTTTATTGATCTCTGTTATTGTTCACTATGTCTCTGTGTTGATGTTATAAATATGTGGTTTTATTTTGTTCCACTCCTAAATTTGGATCATTCGGTGAACCCAATCATCGACCCTAGACCATTTCTTGGATGGTGTAGCAACTATGTTGATATGGCATGACACGTGGGTGCTGACATGACAACCCAACTAACGTGGCATGCCACTTGGAGGTTAATGTGGCTTGACACATGGATGATGATGTGGAATGACATGTCATCCTCCTCTTTCCTTCATCAACGATCAACAACTTCATTTGGATGAACCGACACTTCGCCAATTTGGTCGACCCAACCATTGGCCATCGAAAATTTCCAATGGCAGATAAAATACTTTTTCAAACTTGTCGATCCGACCATCGGTCTTCTCCACTTTCCAAACCACTAAAAAAAAATCTAGATCGTCGATCTGCTTCACCTTCCCAATTGCTGAAAATGAATCTTGACCGTCAATATGATCAACTTTTCAAACTATCAAAAATGAATCTCGACCATCGATTTGATCCACTTTCCAAACAACAAAAAATATTTGCAAAACTTCAAAAAGGAATCATGATCGTCGATTGGTTCACCTTTCCAACTACTGAAAATGAATCTTAATCGTTGATTCACTCCATTTGTAAAAATCCAAAAATGAATCCTGGCAATCGATCTGTTTTATTTTCCCAACCGTCAAAACTTATAAGTTTTTGGGTCATTATACAATGAATCTAGTACCAAATTGTAACATTCAACAACCCAACTGAGGTCCATTACGTGTGGTAATACCCATAAAACTAAAAAAAATTGCTAAATAATCATGTAGCTTACTAGCTATAGGAAGACATACAGTTTTAACCATTTGTTGATACCATGAACTAGATGCATCTACAACATTATAAAATATACATAAAATGCAGATAATAAACTCAAACATAACAGTATATAAATCATTCTCAAACACATAGTTAATACACAACAATTAAACCCATAATGCAATACAGAAACAAGATGAAACACTTATCTCTTAAAAATGGTTGTGCAACCAGCTTCTTGGGACAAACGTTCCACCCAACCATATACTTGGTGTTCAAAATCTCAATAGCAATCCACCGTTGAGTTAGGGCTAGCAATCAACAAAAGAGGGGGGTCTCTCACTGTCCACTCACAGCTCAAGGAATTCCACAACCCACCGACATTATCCTACAACTATCCTGATTTTCCATCAAATCTCTTCCTCTTGACCTACCCAACCCAAAGAATGTACCCCTTCACTACTCTTATTCCATCGGGCATCCCATTCATTTATCAGGGTCTCTCTAGCACATGTAACCAAGAATCTCACCACTGGGAAACTCAAGGGATCTTATTGCTACAAAAACTACCAGGAAAACAACAACAAACACTTGTTGTTACAGTGCAACTCGCACAAGAGTTCACTCTTCAAGTTTGACAACCTATCTCTTTAGTATTATACTCCAAATGTGCTACAAAATTCTCCCTCCATGGTTTCTCCAGCTCCAATGCTCTTCTTCCATGTTCTCTGCTTGTTGTTCATGCAAAACATAATTGTTTAAAAACTAGTGTAACTTCCCATAGAAATTTCCTCTCTTTGCTTGCTTGTTTGACTTACACACTTCCCCAAACTGATTGTACTTAGCCCCCATGCACCCAATAACTATGGGATGTGACTCCTCACACCCACCCTCTTACATGTATTCAATGATTGTATTTGGGGAAACTCAATCAGAAAATTAGAAGGTTCATATACCAATAGTAACTTATGAATTGGGTTAAATTAATGAACATGGGTAATTCCCCCATTGGACCCCTCTCTTAGACATTCCCCTCTCTTGTGGATCAATCAAGCCCCATCTCTGTCCATGTCCCCTAGCATCTAGCATCACATTTTATCTATTAAAATTCGGAAATACAATTCGCATATACATCGCTTAGCTACAACCATACATTATATCTACATTAAGTATTAACTAAATCGAGGATTATAATGGGGATTTTACATGGATTTTTATTGATTGTGCTAGATGTGGATGACTTAATTATCACTGAGAGTGGTGGTGATTCAATTCTAAGTTTAAAGGTTAAGTTGAAGGATACATTTGAAATGGTCAATTTACGTTTTCTTCATTTTTTCCTTGGCATCCAAGTTATGCAATTTGATGATAGTATATTCATCCATCACTCTAAGTATGCATGTTGGATCTCTTGAAAAGGGTTAAAATAGAAAATTGCAATCCCCCCGCTACTCCATATCAATGAGGAGTTAAATTGACTAAGGAATGTGATTCTCCAAAGGTCAATGCTACTATGTGCAAGTAACTTGTTTGTAGTGTTATCTACTTAACTCATAGTACGCCTAATATTTTCTTTATTGCTAGCTTAATCTCCAGATTCATGCAAGATCCAAAGGAGTGCCACTTGAAGGAAACAAAAAATATTGTATGGTATACCAAAAGAACATATCACCATGACATCCAAAAATACAAATCAACTAGTCAAATATAAAAACTTTGATTGGATTGGTGATGTGTATGATCAAAAGTCAACTTCCACATATGTGTTTCATCTTTTGATATGGGATTATTGCTTGGGCATGAAACAAGCAACAAGGTTTTTCCTTATCCACAATTAACAATAAATATAGCAGAGCGATGAAATGGGGAATTGAGGCAAAGTGGATTCACACCTTGATGGGTGAACTTGGCTTTTCACACACAAAGCCGACTACAATGTATTGTGACAATCATAGTGTAATACAAGTGGCTTATAATCATGTTGAAATTCATGCACTTTACGTAAAGTATCTTGTACAAGATGATGTGATATATTATCTACCAAATCACACATGATAAAAATTTTGATATCTTTATGATGTCATTGACAAAGGTGAAGTTTGTTAAACTTAGAACTATGCTTCAGCTTCAAGAGGTTGTCATTAAGGGGGATATTAATCTGAAGAGACTGTCGTTAGGGGGGATATTGAGATAATACCACATCCTTGGTCCTCCAAGTTGTGTTTTAAGGGTGGGAATTAAACTAATACCACCCCTAGTCATCCAAGTTGTGTTTAAGGGAGAATGTTGAAATGTGCAAACCCAACTTAAGGATGATTAACTAGAGGATCCACTAAGTGATCCCAACTTGCAATATAATAAGCACTAAGTGATTCACTAAGTCAGAATATTGATCATTTGACCAACTCCACTAAGTCAAATAATAATCCACTAGACCTAAGTCAAATAAGAACCCACTAGACCAGAGTCAAATAAGAACCCACTGGACATGAAAAGCGGTTCCAATTAACCAACTAGGACCACATCAGATGATCAAATTTGACCAAATCAAACATGTTTTATGGAATATTGGTGATGCACTCAAGTACCCTACAAGTATCACTGGATGATCTCATAGAATTGAGTGAATGTAACAAAATATAAAAATATGAATGGAACAAAATATAAAAATATTTATGTTGTCTATGACGCACTGTGTTATAATGTTATTACTATATCCCTTTTAAATCATGTGATATTCTTAAACAATTTCTTTGTCTACAATGTGGTTGTGTTGTCTAATAGAGAATGAGGGCATTCTTATTTGATTCTAGTTTGTTTATTCTTTGGCTTCCCTTGCCCATCCATTTCCCTACATGTAAGTTAGGGTTTTGGGGTTAAACCTTGCTACTCCCATGAGCTAAAAGACCCTATACCTTGACCTCATCTCTCTAATTGCTCCTAAGTTGAGTCTTAGATAAGAAACTCATCTAAAAAAATATGAAAAACAACTTGAGAATATACTTTAAATGTTTGATAAAAGAGGGTACTTACAAAATATTATATTTGCATTATCAAGTTCTTTCTGTGCTCAATCACAATGTAGTTTCAAAATGATTTTATTATTTCAATTTTATTATTATAAATTTAATATCATTTTAATATTTTTATAATATGCACACACAAAATAGAGGAGTGAATTAACTAGCAAATACTTTGATCTAGATGGATGTCGGTGGCCTCCCAATACAACTGGCTCATTTTGACAGTTTTCCAATTTGACAGTTTTTTCCTAGTTTCTGGGTCCCTGACTTCCGGGGTTGTTTTGAGGCCCTAAACAACGTTTTTAGGGCTCACCACAATCGAAATGTATATGGAACCAAATTTTGACAACAACATGTGTATTCCTTGGACAGACCTTTCCAACGGGCTATCCTGCGCCTAAAACGGAGATCATATGCAAAAGGTACGACTCCGAGAAGTTGATGTACTAACTTACCCAAATGGGGTCCACATGACTTTTGGCGCTTCATGTCCTGGAGCTAGGTTTTTCGATGTCTAGGGTTTTTTACATTCATGTTTATTGTAAAAATGCCTTCAGAGCCTCATTGTAAGTCACCATCATTCTAGCAAGCTTGTTTTCCGCTACATTTTACAGTTTCAACTTATTTTCTTATTTGAATAGAAATTAGTTTTATTGTATATCCGTTATTCTGTGTTACACATCTTTTCATAATAATTTGTATTCATTTCATTCTTCTCATGAAATTTGGATCAATGGTATCAGAGCGGTCTACTCCTTGTCATTATTAATGCATGTCCCCAACGAGGTCAGGGTACAAAGAATTGGGTCTCGAGCTTGTTTCTCTTTAGTACAAAAGCTCTTGCATGCCCAAACGACCTCTCATGGCGGGAGAAAAGAAATATGATGGGACATGAGATCCCTTCAAAATGTTGCTCAATGAATCCCTCATGCTACAGAGGAACAAGATGATGGATAGTTTTGCACAAATCCTTCGGTGGCGACCAATAAGCGACGCATCTTCCTCAAACAAAGGCGTCGCCCCCTTCAAGGTACAAATCAACTTCAATATTCATATATTTGAAGGTCAGATAGACGCAGATGTTGTAGACAAATTGTTGAATCTGATATAAGGGTATTTCCCTGTCCATAACTTCTTGAATAGAGAAAAGATCACTTTTTTGCTCCTCAAAGTCGTTCCCCATGTCAAGGATTGGTGGGAAACTTTCTGTGAGAAAAAATAAATAGAGGAACCATCATTATTTATAGTCACATTCACTGGGATTCCTTTAGGGATGCTATTAAGGAACAATACTATGTCATTGGAATTTATGATGATATGTATACAAAATGGACCACACTGCGGCGAGAAAGAGACCAAGCAGTGCCCGAGTTCACAAATATCTTCCATACCTTGCACACCAAGCTGGGTATCAAGGATTCTAAGCGACATATAGTGTTCAAGTATTGTGGCAGTCTACATAGATACAAAAAATCCGAAATGGATTTTCTAGACATCTCATCCTTGGGCATGGCCTGTCAATATGCCGTCAAAATCAAGTAGAAGCTCAAAAAAAATACACGACTATTTGGGCCTAGAAACCCCTCACAGCAAAAGCCAGGAAATGGAAGCCCCAACCTGCAGAACAAGGGACATAGCAAAGATGGATAGCCTCAGAACAATCAGTTCAGGCCGCAAGCAAATAAGGACACCAGAAAAACAAAAAAAGATACCGGGAAGTGGTGCAACTTTCATAAGAGCCCCTAGCATAACACTGTTGATTGCAGTTCAAAGCAGTCGTTGCTAGCTAAGGTGAAAGCCTCTGAATCAGATGTGGGTTCCGACTCTGAGTTAAAACCAGAAAGGGGGAGACAGATCATTAACGCATAACCCAATGCTACCGTTGCTACCACCAAGCTCTAGCCCGGTGAACCAGATGAGCCAGAAGAAGGCGAGTGCCTTTTTCATTCACAGATGTGGGTGAAAGGTACCCCGATGCACTTCATCATTGATAGCGGTAGACATAACAACCTCATCTCAAAAAAGGTTTTCAAGCGACTCCTCCTGCTGACAACATTGCACCCGCAACCCTACACCATTGGATGGCTCCACCAAGGAAGCGACATCTACATTAGCCAACAATGTCGCCTGTCATATGGCATCAAGCCCTTCAAAGACGAGGTATTGTATTATGTTGCCCCTCTCGAAGTTTGTAATGTTCTTTCGGGCCAACCATATTTATGGAAACATCATGTTGTATATGATTCTAGGCCTCGCAGTGTTATTATTAATTTGAACAAGACATTGTACAAGATACCCGAGACAATCCTACCTAGTACTATTTCATTGATCTTTGTCAAGCAATGCAAGATCATCTCTTAGATGGGGACATTTGTCTTCTTGGTGATTCACTCTCAGAATGAGCGAAAGATCGCAACCACATCCAAGGTATCTACGGTTGACCTCTCCACACAACAGAAGCAAGTGGATAAGGTCGTGGAAGAATACTCAAATATCTTCTCCTCACCTACCGAGGTACCTCTGCACTGTTAGTTTAAGCACCCCATCGATCTGACACTTGGGGCACCGCTGCCCAATGGGCCATTCTACCACCGCTCTTTGTTAGAGAATGGGGAGATTAAGCAGCAAATCCAAGAACTGCTCCACAAGGGGCACATCCTTCCAAGCTCATCGCCTTGCAGAAGCCCAATCTTGTTGGTACAGAAGAAATCTGGAACCTAGCAACTCTGCATTGATTACCAGGCCCTGATTAAAATCACAGTCAGAAACTGATACCCGATTCTTTAAATTGACGTCCTCCTTGATCAACTCACGGGGTCCAAATACTTTAGTAAGATTGATCTGAAGTCTGGCTACCACCAGGTCCCGATAGAATAGAGAGATGTATGGAAGATCGTCTTCAAGTCAAAGGAAGGTCTTTTTGAATGGTTGGTCATGCCCTTTGGTTTGAAAAATTCTCCAGCCACTTTCATGAGGATGATGGACGATATCTTGCGACCATTCACCAATAATTTTGTAGTGGTGTATTTGGATGACATCTTCATTTAAAACAAGACTTGGGAAGAACACTTGCATCATATTCAACAAGTTTTGCAAACCCTGCGGCAACACAAACTATACGCTAACGTGGAAAAATTTTCTTTCGGCATGGACAAGGTCCATTACCTTGGCTACATCATTGATCAGCATGGCGTACATGTGAATCCAACCAAGATCCAATTCATCTATGACTGGCCAACGCCAACCACACTCACTGAGCTTCAGAGCTTCTTGGGCCTTGTCAATTTCTACCGCAAGTTCGTGTTGGGATTCTCCTATATTGCATGGGCCCTCAGCCAAGTAACCAGGGGTGGTGGTAAGGTGAAATTTGTGGGGTCAATCCCAACAACAAGTGTTCGATGGTTTGAAGCGGCGCTTGTGCTCAGCCCCAGTACTTTCACTATCGGACATGCATTAACCCTTTGAGATCAAGACAAATGCTTCAGACTATGTTGTGGGCGTTGTTCTCACTCAGCACGACCACCCTGTGGCCTATCATAGTGACATACTATCAGATGTTGTATGTAAGTACCCTACTTACGAAAAAGAAATGTAATCCATTGTGAAATCCTGCCACCATTGGAGACATTACATTATTGGGAAGGAGACATTCATCCACATTGATCATAAGACACTGCAGTTCATGCAGACACAAGGAAAATTGTAGAATGACCGCCATCATAAATTGTCCACATACTTGCAGCAATTCCACTTCAACATCAAGTATAAAACAAGAAGCACCAACTATGTCGTTGATTTCCTCAGCAGGCCGCCATTCATGGCACTCACCACGGTGCTAGAATCTTGTGGCCATGCGACCTCTAGATGGTCCCAACTTTATGAGACAAACCCAGATTTTTCCACCACCTCCCAAATGTTGGGCGCAAACACAATTGTCGCTAATTTCCATCTCCAAGACGAACTGTTGTCCATCTGGGCTATATCTATGTTCCATCAAGCGAGTGAGCGAAGCTAATCTGAGAAGCCCACTACAGTCAGGTGGCAAGACACTTCGGCGTCGAAAAGACAGTGGCAATGCTGCAGAAAAATTTATACTGGTCGAAACTTCGACAGGAAGTCAACAAGTATATCAAGTCCTACACTGTCTACGCTATTGTCAAACCAACCACTAAGAAATAGGGCTTGTACACCCCTCTGCCTACTCCTGACAGGACATGGGAATCCATCTCAATGGACTTCATGTCGGGCCTCCCGACCACCAAACGGGGAAATGACTATGTTTTTGTGGTTGTTGATTGTTTTTCTAAGATGACAATTATGGCCACCTGCAAGAAGAGAATCACAGCAGAGGCCACTGCCAAGATCTTCTTTGAACGAGTCTGTTTACAATTTTGGAATCCCACTAACCATTGTCTCAGATCGGGACAGTCGATTTCTCATCACATTCTATTCGAGCCTATGGTCACTATTGGACACCAAGCTCACCAAATCCGCGGCCTTCCACCCAAACCGAGGTTGTAAATCAAATGATCGTGCATATTCTGCACATGTATAATTCCAAGCACCATCGCTCATGGAATGAGAGTCTTCCCTATGTTCAGCACAACTACAATAGAGCCTTGCATAGCTCAACTGACCACAACCCCTTTCAGGGGGGTTGGGATTCCAACCATTGGGTCTCATAGCTGTTGCACTACCCCTTGCGGTCACCTCGGTCGACTCATCTCCTTCTCCAACTAAAGATAAAAAACCCATCCGGTTCATTGAGCAGATCCAGCACATCCGCCAATAGGTTCAAGATATCCTATACAAGTCCAATGACAAGTACAAGCAGCGCCATGATCAACACCGGGTGCCACATAAGTTTCAGGTGGGCGACAAAGTTTGGTTGCACTTGCAGAAAAAACATGACCCCATCGAAAGATTCGTCCACTCTGTTATGGGTCGTACACCATTACCAAGGTTATGGGTGATAATTCTTTTGAGCTCAACATTCATCCTTTCCTTGGCCTACACCCAATGTTCAACGTGGATCTCCTTCGACCTTATTTCCCACCATTATTGGACACCTCAAAAATAGTAGAACAACTGACACCAATATAACTCAACCCCGACTGCATACAACATGCATCTAGTGATCAGATTGTGGACAAACAGGTCAAGGGCACTCGCCATCAAAGAATCCAGCTTTATCGAGTTGTCAAAGCAGGGCAACTCCTGCACCAAGGCAAGTGGCTCACCCGGGGCCAAATTCAACAGAGATTTCTTCATCTGATGGGGACACTCAATGCAATGGAGACCATTGCTTCCTAAGGGGGGAGGATTGATCCAGATGGATGTCGGTGGCCTCCCACCTATTCCAACTGGCTCATTTTGACAGTTTTCCAGTTTGACAGATTTTTCCTAGTTTTCAGGTCCCTGACTTCGAGGGCCATTTTGAGGCCCTAAACAACGTTTTTAGGGCTCTCCACAATCAAAACATAAACGAAGTCAATGTTTGAAGGCAACATGTGTAGTCCTCGGATAGACCTTTCCAACGGGCTATCGTGCACCTAAAACAGAGAATGTATGCAAAAGTTACAACCTTGAGAAGTTGATGTACTAACTTACCTAAACAGGGCCCACATGACTTTTTGTGCTTCATCTCCTAGGGTTAGGTTTTTGGATGTCTAGGGTTTTTGGCATTCTTGTTTATTGTAAAAAGGCCTTCAGAGCTTCATTGTAATCATCTTCTTGCGAATGAGCATAGTCGTTACATCTCTTCTCAGATATAAGTCGCCACCATTCTAGCAAGCTTGTTTTCTGCTGCATTTTACACTTTGAGCTTATTTTCTTATTTGAATAGAAACCAATTTTACTATATATCTATTATTATGTGTTACACATCTTTTGATAATAATTTGTATTCATTTTGTTTTTCTCATAAAATCCAAATCATACTTATATACACTAAAATCATAAAAATATTTAAACTCCAACAAAAATCTTTATAAACTTATTCAAACACGCATACACAACTAAAATAACAAAAATTATTCTCCTAAAATTACATTTTAGGAGTGCAAGATAAACTCAAACTTAAAATACTTGTAATGAGATAATATTCCCATAAAGATACAATTTAAAAATAACCACATCTCTCCCATGGCTCCTAATTTGAGTCTTGCATAAAAATAAAAAAAACTCATGTAAAAGAAATATGAAATACAACTTGAAAATATACTTTAAATGTGGTGGGAGGGGGGGGAATTAATGGAGGAATTTAAATGTGTGATAAAAGAAGGCACTTACAAAATATTATATTTACATTATCGAGTTTTATTTTACTCTTTCAAAATGTTTTTATTATTTTAATTTTATTATTATAAAATTAATATTATTTTAATATATTTATAATATACACACAAAATGGGGAATGAATCAACTATCAAATACTTACATATATTAAAATCATTAAAATATTTAAATTTAAGCAAAAGCCTTTATGAACCTATTCAAATAAACCTACATAACTAAAATGACAAACAAATATTTTCCTAAAATTACATTTTAGAAGTGTATGCTTTTGTAAACTCAAATTTAAAATATTTACAATAAGATAATATTATAATAGAAATACTATTTTAAAATGTTATTTTTATGAAATCAAGATTATTTATAATAACACATTTTTTTTTCATAAATATATATTTTAAGAAAATTGAAATTATTTATAGTAACACATTTTTTTTTCTCTTAAATATATATTTTAAAAGTAAATGTCTCTAATAAAATCAAATTTTAATAAGATAATATTATCCTTTAAAAATGTATACTTTTGTAAACTCAAATTTAAAATATTTGCAATAAAATAATATTATAGTAGAGATATTATTTAAAAATGTTACTTTTATAAAACCAAATTTGAGATTAATATCATATTTTTTCTCATAAATATATATTTTAAAAATAAATGTTTCAAATTTGAAATTATTTATGATAGTATTTTTTTTCTCCAAAATATATATTTTAAAAGTAAATGTCTTGATAAAATCAAATTTCAATAAGATAATATTATCTTAGAAATATAATTTAAAAATATTACTTTTATAAAACCAAATTTAAAATTATTTATAATAACACATTTTTTCTCCTAAATATATATTTTAAAAATAAATGCTTGATAAAATGAAACTTTAAATTATTTTGAAAACCAATCACTTTCATATTTATACAGAATAAACTATGGATCAAATTTCAATAAAATAATATTATTTTAAAGATATAATTTAAAAATATTACTTTTATAAAGTCAAATTTAAAATTATTTATAATAACACATTTTTTCTCCTAAATATATATTTTAAAAATAAATAACTCGATAAAATGAAACTTCAAATTATTTTGAAAACCAATCACTTTCATGTTTATATAGAATAAATCATGGATCACTTGTGTGGAAAAAGAGTGCATCCTGCCAAGTTTCACCACTAAAACTCAATTTAACAAACTTTGCCAACTTAATCTTAAGCAAATTCGACCTTGAGAAATGGAACAAATAAAGATATTTGTAATGGATATAATCTCTCTAAAATATAATACAAACCCCTCGCGGTTTACTTCAATTGAAGCTAATTTCTTTCTTGTTTTGTTTTCTTATGTTGATTTGATAATCTATTTCCAATTAAAACACGATAATGAGTTAATTGTTTTGTCATTTTCTGATTTGGCCTTACAAAATGTGGCAATCTAATTTAAATGAAAATCACTTTCAAATAAGACAATTTCTTTTTTTGGTTTTATGTTGATTTGATAACCCATTTTAAGGTTTTTATGTTGATTTGATAACCTATTTTTAATTAAAACAAGGGAATGAATCAATGATTTGGTCATATTTTTATTTGGACTTATCAAAATGTGGCAATCTAATTTTTGCTGAAAATCACCTTCAAATATATATATAGATAGATTAGCAACCTCAAAAATCTTTAGTGTACAGATTATGCAATCTCAACACTCTAGATGTATAATTCCATGAAAAATATATAGGTCAAAATCTCATGAAAAATCTCTAATTTGGATTACAATGTGAACCTATGATATAGTAACAAGGTCTTAATGGTTGGTCTATTATTCTACTCCATTTTTTTCTTTAGAGTTGAATCTATAATTTTTAAAGAGGAAACAAATATTCTTAACCATTAAGCCCACTCAAGTGTCAAGTGGTACAGTTTGAAAAAGAAATTAGAAATTAACTTTGCCGACATTTTTTTTAATAAAAATAGCTTACACCATCTAATTTTTTTTTTGCCAATTTTTTTAGTTTTGCATTCTTTCTTAATGAAATAATCACTCGGGAATTTCGAGAGTATGTAACAAAGTAAATTGGGCTTGAAAATAGACAATAGTGTAATGAGTTTAAGTTTATACCATTAATATACTATTTGTTAAACGCATATTTTCAAGTTGGCAAACAAGATTTAGAGCGTAGTGAGTTTAAGTTTATAACATTAATACAGACTCTGTTAAATGCATGTTTGCAAAGTTTGACAAAAGAGAACGCATATTTGCAAGTTGGCAAACAAGATTTAGAGCAGTGAGTTTAAGTTTATAACATTAATACAGACTCCGTTAAATGCATGTTTGCAAAGTTTGACAAAAGAGAAGTAACCAGTAAATTGGGCTTGAACACAGACACACCAGGTTTCAGATTTATAACATTGATATGCAATGAAAAATCCAATATTGAGTTTGAAAAAGCTTGCCCATGCCAAAAATTTGACAAAAAAATCTGAAGATGTATTTATTGGTAGATTGGATCTCACCTGATTGGAGAAGACTGACTAAATTGTCTATCCCAAAAAGCAGACTCAAGATCCAACATGTTATGGCTTCATTAACATGCAGAGTGAAAAAAATAGTTCTAAATTCTGACTGAATGTGAAGCGCAACTTGAATGCTAACAATTATGACTGAATGTGAAGCGCAACTTAATGCTAACGGTAGGGCATATCGCAAATCCTCGCCAATATGAAACCAAGGCAACTAAACTCTGGCTGAAATAACTCTCTGCGACAGGCACCTATGTTTTCACTGTAGAAGTATATTGCGATGAACGCCATAACAATACGCTAAATCGTTTCAACTCCCCAACATAGACCACAATAGAATAAAAAATTACAACTTGCAGTCTTATTCTAACAAGCCATTCATAAAGCAATGCACCGAGGGAGGTAAATGAAAAGACAAAAAACTAACAAGGCAGACACATACTTCTTGTTGAACAAGCATAGGCTTTTTCACTTTACTTTAACAGTAAAACATCATTAGAACCTTTTGTCAATTACAACGTGTTTTTTTGGAAGTTTCAAAACATTGTACACAGTTTTTCCCAGAAAACTTGCTCTAATCACCTAATACACACAAGCCAAATGAAGACAGTTAAAATCAAGACAACCACGCATCTCCGACATATGTCAGTACAGCTAAAAGCAGGAAATCCACAAAAAAGAGGTTCCCGCAGAATATCTTTTATGGAATAAAATCTCTAAAGCTCCACAGTCCAAGGTGCAACGTAGATATAGCAATGCACGCAATTGAAGGGTAGCCAAACACTACATCAGCATCTAAAATAGTACTGTTATAACATGAAAGTTGTTTTCTTAATTCAATCAAAATTCTCCATTTAAATTGAGTACCATACAGTCAAAACAATAATATAACCCTTGGTGCAGGAATTGAATATCTCTGAGTCGCTATACATACAATTGCCCAGTTCCTCAATCTTATAAGAAAATGGTGTGTAACTATTCTCGTTTAGAAAAACCGAATGTTTTTAATTGTAACTTTAGACCATAAATTGACAGATGTAGAACTAAGTTGCTTCTGTATGCTGGGCAAGAATTGATGCCACGACTTAAAATCCATGATAGTGCATTGAAGAATGAGATCACATAATAATAATGTTTATCACTATCAGATGGCGATGCATAAATGGCCATTATTTCTAACCAAAGCGATTGAACAATAAGACCACAGAATAATAATGTTTATCACCATCAAATGCCAAGGGCATAAATAGCCATTATTTGTAACCTAACCTAGATCAGTGCTCACCCCATCTCCATCCTCGATAAATGTTCAGGGGATTCCAAAGCCAGCTTTGACAGGGTAGAGATACCAAAACTGTTGAATGATTTTCCTCAAACCCCAGAATATACTGACTCTGTGCAGATAAAAAATTAATAAAGTCAATCAGTTTGTTACCAGAAAGAATTCTAGATACAATAGCCACTGCTACTCCAACACAAAGGAGACGGGCTCTCATCTATAATCTTTGGAGACTCCATCATATTGAAACCTCAATCTAACAGTTTTTACTAATAGATACTCTAAAAGATATATCTGGAGTCTGCATACCAAAACTGGACTCTGACAAACCAATAAAGAGCACAAATTACCCTTCATTGGTGAAGAGGAAGAACATATATACACTTGCTGATTCTTACCCAACACCAAATAATTGTGTTTCAATCGTTTTCCTTTCTTGAACCATTGTCACCGACAGTGCCAAATCAATTGAACCTTATGGGGTGTCATCTAGATCGAGGATTACCAGACTGCAACGATTTGCCTCTTAGGCACTCCTTTCTATGCTTCCTTGCCTCAGCAGCAACCACGGCCTTATTCAGTTGAGGTAGATGTTCGTTACAACTACCAGAGCTGTTATCAGACGAATCTTCCAGTTGCAGGGGTATATTTAAATCTGGAATAATAAAATGATCTGACGGTGACTTTGTGGCCATTACTAAATCTTGTGTTCCAGAATTATTTGTGTTTACGTGGCGAGGAGACAAAAACTTTGCAATGCTTGAAGTCCCATCCATTACTTGAACAAATGGTGTATTCACGTCAAGATTCTCAGAACACTCTAATTTAGCATGTCCAACTGCAGATTTTAATATAGCAGGCCCATCTGTTTCCTGTGCTAAATCAGAGGATATTTCTGGAGGTGTGGCTGGAAGTTTGGCTTCTTCCTTTTCACCATACAATGCTATCTGCAAAACTCAATAATGTATATCTTTTAGTCCATTGACAGTTGCAATCTCCGTTTGTAGATTAAAAAAAACAAAGAATCTCCATTTGTAGATTCTAAAGCAAAGAATAGAACAAAATTTGTCTTCTACTACTGCATTCAATAGGAACACACTACCTTACAATGCATGCAGTTTAAAGTTTCATCTATGGATTCATATTATGGAACCCAAAGGGTACATGAGATTTTATAGCAGATCAAGATATTTCTCTCTAAAAGATTCCTATCATTTCCTGACTTAAAATAGCATTTCAGGGGATGAATTTTCAAACCAACCACAGTGAAGACACCTAGAGGCTAGAACACTATATCACATATACCTTATGACATAGATGAAATCACCTGTTGCTCATTGTATGACTTAACTAATCACCTACTTACAGACTATAATTTGGAGTAAATACCATCAGGCATCAAAATTCATTGTTGCCAGTTCCTTAAGGCACAAGCACCTTAGTATAGGTAGAACATGTATTCAATGGGCAAATATCTCATTCAGGCTTCAACATTCAGAGGCCTTGCAATGAGAAACAATATCCCCAACAATACCATATGAGGATGGCTTCCTGGTGAAAGCCATCCATGCAAATGCTTGACATTGTGTACTTTCTGTCAATATGTTGTCTTCTTGTTGCTATGCACTGTTCAGTCACAACCATCTACGCAAATGCCTCACATTATGGACTTCTGGTCAATCAGTCTTCTTATTGGTATGTAGTGTGCATTGTTCCAGTCTACTCAGGACCTAGAGAGAGTTCTTAACTTCTAACCAAATCGACACATCTTTCATACTTGAAATCATGCCTATTGCTCCATTGGAAGGCACAGCCTAGTTAGGAATTTATGGGGAGGTCAGGAGTTACACAATAACATATATGATCTAGAATAAGACATTGCTGACCACAGAAAATGCCTCTATGCCCTTCCTTTGCATCTTTGTGATCTATCTGCCCTTTTTCTTAACATCATACTATACCTCAATTTTTTTTAAATCAGATGGCTTTTCAGTTCATGAACTTGATCATACCAGCCACACATATTACTACATCCCCTAATGAAATTTCCATCCTCAAAACTTCATTTTGATGGAAGATCGTAACACTTTTGGTAAGTATTGAAAACATTAATGGCTTCAGTTTCTTATAAAAAAGGAGGAAAAAGCATTGGAAGAGAAAGATTAGCCACCTGTGCTTTATAAAATTCATGCTCGTCCCTCAATGACTGTAATAGTTGTAACCGCCGCTTCTTTTCCTGGTTAAGAAGAGAAATCTTGTCAAACACATTTTCTTTGAGTCTAAAATCTGGTAATAATAAAGTATAGAGCACRGGAAACAAACCGTTTTCAGTTTCTCCTGCTCTAATGATAGTCCTTGAACAAGCTCCCTTAACTCTGCAGCTGTCTGCACATTGCATAGGTYTCATAATCTCATTGCTTGCCCACCTAGCTCTCATGTAATCCATATACTAAATTATTTCAAACAAAAACTATTGCAGTTTCTTCTGTTCATCCAAATATTTTCCGAAGAAAAGATTGAATAGAGATRAGCTGCATGAATACCTTTTTCTTGGAGCCCCTTTTACTTGATGAATTGCCCACTTTATCTCCAATTTCAACCTGAACCACAAAGCAAAATGTGTTCATCACAAAATGCAGAAAAATAAAGCAGCTCAGATTCCACTAAAGAAAAGATAAAGTTCAATATTTAAGATAGCAATGCAGTTTCAAAAACATAGCAATGTAATTACAAAAACATTTGTCCCCAGAAGGAAATGTCTCAACTCTTAAAACTGATCTATATGTCCTATTTATCTTTGAAAGAGAAAAGTCAAATAAGCCTAGAGATGATTCATACAGATATGCCACATAGAATGCATAACAAAACATCCATAACATCTGTTCAACACCACACAGAGAACTAAGAAGGGATAAGAACTATTCATCCTAACTGCTGCCAGTACCAGACGTAAAGTTTCACAATTCCTAGGCAGCCATCCTCAACTCCTGGCCAAAAATTCAATGCTTGTAGAAATGTCATGTATACGTTTGCAATAATTGTCAATAGGAATTAAAATAAGACTTTCAGCCATAGTTTGCCAACATGGACTTAAGTGTTTAAACTGTTTCACAGTTCTGCTGTTTAATTGTTTGAAAACAGAGAACATTTTCCTTGGAGACAGTTTGCTGCTAATTTGTGCAAAAAAATTGCTGACTCCCAACCAGGGAAGATTGCAGCTTGCACTCTGCCAAATGGTAATAAAATGGCATGAGGAATGTACAATACTAAAAATGTAAATTTTAAAGCCGGGTTTGCATATATGCATGGTATACAAAATTTGCACCAAACATTTATTTATGTGAAGTTGACTATGTTGTGTCTGCTGCTCTGGTAAAAAATTATCTTCTTTTGTATTCTTTTTATGTGCCATTGTGCTTATATTAAATAAGGTTCTTCTTTCCTTGTGACTACTAATTGTTTGGATAAAATCAAACACAAGTTTCATTTGATTGATCCCAATCTCATAAAATTCATGCAATATTGATTAGACAATAGTTATGACAAATCAGATTTTGCTGCAAAGGACTTTCCTATCATCCCCTAAATTTGAGCCAACGTGGTAGGGCTTGCCCTCTTTTCACGGCACACAGAGGTGGATTAATGGGATTTTACCATTCATCCCAGCTTTTGAACGACTACTTTTCTCATCTCTCTTCATGACTTCTAATTTTTTGGATAGAATGAAAATCAAACACAAGTTTCATTTGATTGATCCCAATCTCACTGAAATTCATGTAAGACTGATTTGACATTGGTTGTGACACTTCATTTTTTTTGTTGCAAAAGACTTTCATTCATCCCAGAAATTT
>JASDQU010243406.1:37500-87700 GCA_032191745.1 Picea mariana | reverse complement strand
TTCTCGCCCTAATGCAAATGTGGGCCCCACAGCACATATGGGTCCCACATGGGCCCCACGGGGCATAGATGGTAATGTAACTCGAGGGCGGACAAAGCCAAACAAGTGACAAAATTCTAATTGTAGCGAACCCATCGAAACTCGTGCCAATTCCAAACACAAAACCCAATCCCGGAGCAGAGAAAACCGGAGACGGCGACTGACACCCAATACGCACACAGACATCGTCGTTAAAGGAAAAGGGGCGTAAGCACACCAGAATACCCGTGGCGACTGACAAGCGGAGGTCGGGAGTTCGACCCACTGCAGCATGAAAAGCACGGCCACCCAACACACCGAAAAAACAAAAAATATGAAAGGACTGGCATAGGACAAAAGGACGGACTTCATTCTAGGCATGCCGGAAAAAGCCAACAAACCACGCGCCCAGTTAACCGCGGTCAACTTCTAACCAAAACGAAAAATCAGACAGCCAACTACCCACCAAAACCCTTAATGAGGCAGCACCAGCAGAAAACAAATAAAATAAAACGCCACCAACCTGAAATGCGGGCCGGACGGATGGAGGAGCAGGCGTAGCGGCGGGGATGCGGAGAAGCTCCGCCTCGCTTGTGGTGTCGGACCTGTCGCCAGCGCCGCCGCCGCTGGTGCTCCCGCAGCCCCTCTCGTTCCCGCTCCACGACAGTGGCGTCGTGGGGCTCCCTTCCTTCTTGCCAGCCTCCGACACGCTGCTCCTCTTCCTTCCTTTATCCTCGGCCCCCGCCGCACGGATCCTCTTCAGTGCGGTCGGATGGACGGTTTGTTCTTGTTCCTCCACTTCGTCGTTGCAATTGGAGTCCCCTCTGGACGACGCTGATATCATCCTGGAGCGTTTCCGCTTGAAGCCCCATGGCGGAAACTGCGACATATGTGTCATTCGCTCCGAGAATTCCACCAGTATCTCCGCTGCAAACAATTCCTCCGGACTGAGCTCCTCCTCCTCCTCCGCTCTTCCTCGGCCAAGGGGATCCATTGCCGGTTCTTCTAAACCGGCGCCTGTGATCTGCAGAGACAAAACAACCTCGGCAGCAATGGAGGGATTATACAGATAGCAGCACGGCTGGGGTACGCTTGTGAGCAAAGAAGCCAAAACAAATACCGAAGTCCTCCTCGCTCCCTCCCTCGCTCGCTCGCTCGATCGAATGAATTCACTGATCACTACCCATCACCCTCCTCCGGTCCTTTCTCTTTGCTGTTGGTGGTGGTGCTTTTATGGCTAACGCCAACATCGAGGAGAGTTTTCCATGCCACGTGTCGATCTCAGAGCTGTCCACTCGAACTTAGGGCTAGCCGAGACAAACAGACACTCCACGGCCCCTCCCCGGCTTGGATTTTTGGATAGCCCACACTTTGCCAGGTCAACCAGCTTTCCTCCTGGCAACACCACGTCACGCTCTCCGGAGCCTCACTCTGCCTGCCACGTGGCGCTYCTCCGACCTTCACTCCAGTTGCTTCTTTTTATTTCTTTCACTTTCCTATTTTTACCTCCGAGATAAATTAAGAGCTCTGAATGGGCTCCACGTCCCATTGCGGCATTGCAATCTCTAGTRGAGTGTGGCGCAAGSTTACAACTGGTAGTAATTCATACGCCCTCATGTTTCSTATTTTAATATCGAGAAAGGGAAATTTTGTTCTATTTGTGGGTCTAATAAAAAGTTATTTTCTTTATGCATGTGGAACGTCATAGGCTTGTATATTCCCCAATTATGGAGGAGATTCACGATGTCAATCCAACGTCGGCAACTATATCATTGCGGATTTTGTAGTTGGTACAAATTCTTTTTATTAGGGTTTTATTTCATTCAGGTTTTTGTAATATATATATATATATATTACAAATAGGGTTTTATTTCATTCAGGTTTATATATATATATATATTACAAAATTAACATACTTGATTTTTATGGAACCTAGCTTCAAATTAAGTCTATGAATTAACATTTAAATTAGTATGTTAGATTCGCATGGAACCTAGTTTCAAATTAATTCTATGAATCAATATTTGGATTAGCATGTTTGATTCTCATGGAATCTAGTTTAAGTTAAGTTTATATATATATAAAATAAAATTAGCATATTTGATTTTCATGGAACTTAGTTTCAAATTAAGTCTATGAATCAATATTTAAATTAGAATGTTTGATTTGCATGGAACCTTGCTTATAGTCTATAATTAAGTTTATGAATCAACACTTTTGATGTTTTGATGTATGATTAATTTTTGATGTTTCAAAATTTTGAAAAAAAAAAAAAATCTAGTATGAAATTAAACATCTAAAACATATATATTTAATGAAGTGTTTTTGTTACTTTTTAATATGGATGCATTGTGAATGATGTGAAAGGTGGGAATCAACATAGAATGTTTCTACATTTTGAATGTGAATGGAAAGCAACTACATGATATACGATATATTGAAATAATGTAGCTATGCACTTCGCACAAGATATGGATATGCGAAAAATACAAGGATTAGAATAGAGAATGTGTGAAAGAGAAACAAAACTCTCTACATTCATTATTCCGCAAAAAAAATATAAAAATATATAACTAAAAAAATGAAAGGAAAAAATCAAAAACTAAACACTCCACACTAGACACAAAATATAAAAATACTTACAAAATAAAGATTTTGAAAGAAAAATCACTTTGAAAATAAAATAAAATCAAATCACTTCATGTCTTCTCTAATCACATCTTTCTTTTTTTCAATTTTGTCATTTAAAAAAACTCAATCAAATGACGTCCTACGAATGATGGCAATAATCAAAATAAAGAGGTTTTGAGGTAAAGAGCAATACACCCACATAATAGTGGAGATCGTCGAAAAATGACATTTATTTTTTTAAATAAAAATTTAAATATTTATTTATAAATTTAAAAAATTCGAATATTTATTCATAAAATGCGTAGGTGTTGAGCTTGAGATTCAAATTTTAATTTTTATATAAAATGATTTTTTAATTAATTCAAAAATATATTTTAATGACGAGAGGAGGAAAAAGCGTTTATTAATATATATATATTAATGCGTGGATTCTAAACAAACATCTCGTCAATTTGGTCTAGTTATGTGTATGTGCATTTGAAAAGTAAAAGACGATGTTGATTGCTAATAAGATCGACATGTCTTGTGTACACTCTTTGTACAAGAGATAATTTTAAATTAAGAACAACAATATTATAATATTAAATTAGTAAATATTTTATAAATAAATATTTGTAATCTCGATTTAGTGTAATTAGAAAATATGGATGTATATTAAAAAAAATTAAGGTGTTTTTTTTTTCATTATAAAAAATAATGATAATATTTTAAGTTTAAGGTCACGACATATTTAAGGTGAACGATCCATGTGTTTCCTCTAAGAGGTCACAAGTTCAATCCAAGGGGGTAGGGTATGCATACCTTAGTAGACTTTACTAGTTAAACCGTTGAGCGGAGGGGGTCCCTTGTCCCACAAATAAGAGGGTTGCATACACCAATTTGGTGTTTGGCTTGGTCGTGACCTTAAAAATGGATTATTATTATTTATTATTTAAATATCAAATTGACCTATGATATTTTTTTGTTAGCGGGATAAGTGATCTTCTTTACATAGGGATTTCATTGCTTAGTTTATGAAGATATACATACTTTCTTCCCTTTCAATTTGAACCTATAATCTCCAAGGAGGAAACACATGTTCTTCACTATTAGGTCCACTCAAATTGTACAACATGACTAAGATTACTCACCTTGATTATCAATGATAAAATTAAGGAAGAAACATACAAAGAAAGAGTGTTGTTGAGTGAAATGTTATATATTAAACGAGATGCATAAATCAACATTTTTATCTCATCCACACTTTAAAATAAATAGTTTTAATATTACAACAAAATGTGAAGGATAGTGTATTAATGAAAGAGATTAGGAGAATTGTAACCATAAATGTCGAAGTTTGAGAGGAGGAATATCATCCTCTCCACTTGGTTTCAAATCTCACTCATGACATGTTTGCTCTTTTTTAGCAATTATTGAATATGGTTCTATGTGAGTCAATTGTTATTGGGGTTGGAAAGGTACCAACAATCTCATTTTCACTTACAAACTTGAGGATAGGACAAATGGCGTAGTCTAAATGTTCTACATTTTTTACTTTCCAGAAATTATCATCGAAATCTAGTAACATAATTGTTGGTGAAATCACAATTTTACATTTCTTAAGTAGCATTTTCAAATGCATAAATCCATTCAACGCTCTCAAAAATCCCAAGGCACCCAAAATATGTGATCTCAACCACTAAAATCTGCAATTTTTTGAATTTTCGATTGAATTTTGAACAAAACTCATAGAAAAATGTACACGAAAAAAAGACAAAAATATAAAACGCTTAAACTACATTTAGGAAAAATTATATTCCAAAAAAAAAAGAAATCCAATTTTTTTATATAATTTTTTTAAATGACAATAAAATTGCTCGCTTTTCTACACAATAATATGAAGGAAAAAAAATATCACAAAAAACATTTAAAAAACATATAAAGTCATACTTGAAAAATAATCTTTATTCGAAGTAATCATACTTAACAATAAACTTTAATTGATATGGAATTTTGAACACACTTACTCATAAGAAAACCTCCCTATCACAAGTTGGTCATACAACAAGAACACTAACAATAAAATAAATTGACTAAACTACAATAATATTTGATGCTTGCTACTTTAATAAAATAAATTGACTAAACTACAATAATATTTTATGTTCACTACTTTATTACACCGATAAGTGTCCTTATATTGGAATCAAAGTGCCATATTTATAATTTTTTAAATGACAAAGGTTTAATGGATGGACTAGATGTATTAATGTCAAATATTTTTCGTATTGCAACTTAGAAAAACATGTGTAACGGTTTAATGGATGGACTAGATGTATTAATGTTAAATATTTTTCTTATTGCAACTTAGAAAAACATGTGTAACTCAGAGGAATGTAGGAAGAGGATGCCAAAAGTGGTGCAAGAAACTATCAATTTAAGCCAACCTTGTATAGTCCAAGCAAATGTCTTCAAACTCAGGAAGGGTGGCCAAGAGTAGTGAGTGAACCTCTGGAATTTCACAAATATTCTATTAAGATGGGTTTTTAAAAATATATCAAAACCATTATCTTTCAAGCTTGGTTGAATTCAACCCTGTATTGAATGTTGTTCAATGAAAATTAATTTCATAGACCACCAATAGGTAAGATGATAATCACACATATTGAAGAATAGTCACTGATTTGATTATTTCAAATATGCTAGACGTGCTCAATTAGGTGAAATTTTTGAATTAGATCGTGCTACTCTAAAATTCGATGGTGTTTTTCGTAGTAGTCTAAGGGGTTGGTTTACTTTCGGACATGCTATATTTTCTCTCCTTTTCTTTTCTGGACACATTTGGCATGGTGCTAAAACCCTATTCAGAGATGTTTTCGCTGGTATCGACCTGGATTTGGATGCTCGAATAGAATTTGGAGCATTCCAAAAACTGGGAGATCCAACTACTAAGAGACAAGTGGTATGATATTGCTCCTATCTCTTCTCTAATCAATATTAGTACGAAAGCTATCTCCATAATTGTAAATTACGATCGAATCTATGGAAGCATTGGTTTATACATTCATGTTGGTATCGACCCTAGGGATAATCTTTTTCGCTATTTTCTTCCGAGAACCACCCAAAATTCCGAATAAAGGGGAAAAATAATTTTGCTTCTCCAAATCTTCATTCTTTCTCTCCCATCAATGAAAGAATGACCTTTAGAAAACAAATTTTAAGATAGAAACAATTTTTAACATTGTTTATGTGTTACGAGTGTAGACCTGTAATTGTTGCAAATACAAACCTATAAATAATTAGGAAATTATTTTTAAAACGCTTCTTCCAAAAAAAAAAACTAAACCATCTCTCGTTGTCATCACATATTAACATTCATCAACCACAAGTTAAACAAGAGCAGCAAAGTTGCATAATACTGCCTCCTAATATTTTATTTATTATTATATATAGTTAATAATAACAATGGTAAGTAATTGTATAATTCAAGTTATCCAATTGCTAAAAACAAATATGAAATCATAAATTGAAATGACTATTCACAATGTTAAAATTAATGCATTATATTTAACTAGACTAAAATTAATGCATTATGCAATGGTTCTTCATAATAAGAAATTAATGCATTATGCGATGGTTGTTATTGACACACAAACCCTAATATCTCTATATTGCATATTATCTCTATATTGCATATTGTGCATATTGTCTTACTTCGTTACTCATTCATATTCCCATATGGATTTCTTTAAAACAAAGTGGAAAGAAACAAAAAACAAATAGAAATTATTGCTTATTTAAATTTATTAAATAATAAAAAACTAAAACTAAATATATATTTATTTATTTTAGTGAAAATATATATATATATATATATATATATATTTGTATTATTTTTTTAGTGAGCCCCACATAGTTGACAAGTCAAACGCTACATCCTTCATGTTTTTAATTTCAACAGCCTGGGTTAAAATAAATTTAGTAGTGAATAAAAGCTAAGATGTTTACCCGAGCTGAAGGGTCGGCCGCAGGGATCCTCGGCAGCGTTCAGGTGGTGACGTGTCGGTTCTGGTAGAAGATGCCTCCGCGCGGTAAGTATTGAAGCCACTGTCCAGGACGCCACCGCCGTACAAAAGTTAACTCATAAATTTATTAATATTAATAATCCTTCCAATGCCGCCGCCACCTCTGTAATAAGAGGTTCAAATGATGTACCCAATAGTAATAAAAACGAAAACTAATTTAAATATTTTGAAAATATAATAATATTCAATAATGTAATGTTTAAGTTTGGAAAAACGGATAAAATTTATAGTCATTCCTCGAAACGCGGCTGTTCACAATCGTGAGCGTACGGGGTCACATCCAATCAATTAATTTGAAATCTCGAACCACGTGAAGGTTCCAATAAAACTTCAAACTTATTAACCAATGAAAAGTTAGAAAACTACAACATTTTATATATCGAAAAATAAAAAAATATGTTTCTTATGTTTAAAGTTAGGTTTTTTAGAAATATTTTTAAGTCAAAGTATAATAATACATGGTCAAAAGCGATCCATCGCTATATACTGCCGGAGACAGTATAATAACTACAATAGTAAATAATAATAAATAGTAAATAATAATATATAAAAACATAACCAATATAATATAAAATAAATTACTTATTTTAACCATAACCAAAACCAAATCTATATATTCTTCAAAATCTAAACCTTAAATGACTTAAAAAGGGAGAATGAGCTTCATGTGAAGCTTTCTAGAAGTATTCCTAAATGCTACATCGTGGGAGACACAAGAAACAACATGAAAGTCAGATGACACGAAGATTCCATAATATTTCAATGTTGGTGTGTCGATAATATTTTATTTTAATATATTAAAACTTACGCAACTTTGGTTCGCCCATCGGTAGAGTGGGTAACTAACGAGAGATTAGTTAGGATTGTTAGGTGACATCTCGGCTTCAAGTATGTTGTGTCCACGTAAGGCACCACAAAAATCCAATTGCAATGAATATATTAATTCCTTTAACCATACGCTGCCCAGAATTCCTCCCTTTTTATTCTTAATGCTTTATTGTTTACATGTGTTCTAATGTTATAATAAGTCTAACGTCTAATTATTCATTCTGATTGAATAATTTTTATTAAAAAAATTACATTCAAGAACTCACTTGGTCTTATGTAACCATTATGTCTAATAATCTACTTCATTTGTTTTTAGTCTTAGTTATCCCTTTCCCTAATGAGAATATAGTTCCATTTCATTTGCTTTTAGTCTTAGTTATCCCTTTCCCTAATGAGAATATAGTTCCAATTAATTATTGGAACTATGATATATGAATAATGATTTTAACAAACAAAAACTTTCAATATCGCATGGCACAACAAATCTTTCATGAATGAAATTGAAGGTCCGAGGAATGAGTCAATGCAAAGGAATATGATTGAATGCAATGCACTATGTCCGAATGTCCCCCTTGTTGGAACTAGCCTTCCCTCTAGCAATGCCCATTTCCATCATCGAGCAAAATTGGAGAAGAAAACTTCCCTTGGGAAAGGGGCATTGTTAACCATCTTTGCGATGAAATTATTGTTAATGAAATCTATTATTGCTCAAACTCTCTTCTAGAGGGAAAAGTCCTAACCCCAATGGGAGAACCTAGAGGCAATTCTCAAGCAAGCCATCCATTGTTACGTCGGTGACCTTGCCCCACTCTTTAGACTATAGGAAAGGTATCCTAGTCAAGGGGGGATTCCCTATAAGTCAAGTTAAGCTAGGTCGTTGAGTAAGGAGGGGAATCCTCTAACTCAACTTGACAAAAATTACTCACTCTCAAGGTGCAAGGCAAGTTTAACAGTGTGAATAGTTATATCAAAACCATTGATCATAAACAAGCTTTGAATAGTGGGTTATTTTGATTTGGGTTGTATAGAGAATGAAATGAAAGCTACGAATATGAATGGAAACACATACACATAAATATTGTAGATAACACATTAATGCAATGAAACCCAAGTTCTATTAATGAATGTAATAGGAAAAGATTGCAAAATGCAAAGCAATACAAGATAGCTAGAATGGTGGTAGCTTATCTCTCAAGTGAGAGGAGTTGGCTACGCTCATTCGCAAGAAAACATTGCAAGATGCCGAAAATGGCCTTTTAACATAAAGTACTAAACCCTAAGGGGAAAAAGCCCTGAATATCCAAAACCCTAACCCTAGGAGACGAAGCACCAAAAGGATTGTGGACCCTAAGGTGGCTAGTTGAAACGTCAACTCCCTAGGGGTGCAACTTTTGCATGCAATCTCTATTTAGGGCACACGATAGCTTGTTGAAAATATCTAACTAAGAAATACAATTGTTGGAATGTCATAGCCACCCCAAACCCCCGAATGGCCAAAAAACATCATTTAAAGCCTCAAAACAACCCTATAAGTTTAGGACCTAAAAAATTGTAGATGAAAAAACTGTCAAGATGGAGAATGTGTTGAGTCAGTGGAAGACATGGGTGGCCACCAATGTCCACCTGGATCAGTCCTCCCCCCTTAGAAAGAAATGGTTCCCATTGCGTCAAGTTCCCTAACTAGATGGGGAAACGTTTGCTAAATATGACTCTTAGTGAGCCACTTGCCTTGGTGAAGAAGTTGCATTGCTTTGGCAACCCAATAGAGTTGTATGTTCTTCTGGTGGGTTCCCTTCGTCTCGGTGTCCATGATCTGATCCAATGTATCCTTCTCAATGCAACTAGGATTGAGTTATGTAGGGGCCAAATGCTCAACCACCTATAAGGTGTCCAATAGAGGTGGAAAATATGGTCAAAGAAGTTCCACATTGAATACTGGGTGCAAGTCAAGGAAAGGGGGAATACTCAATTCAAAATCATTCTCACTCATAAACTTTGTGATGGTGTAAGGCCCATATTGTAGGGGTCTGAGCTTCTTGTGCGAGGGCATGAGGTTCTCTTTCTACAAATGCAACCACACCTTATCACCAACTTGAAATATGTGTGGATCATAATGTTGGTCATGTCGTTGCTTGTACCTTGCATTGGCTTTCTACTGGATATCATGAACTTGTTGTTGAATGTGTTGGATCCATTATGTAACATCCCCAGTTTTAGTCCCCACAAATTGTAATGTAATTATATAAATGTGAATTAGGTTTGTGATGATTGGGGCAAAGAGCTCATATTGATTAATATGATCAGGGGCCAAATTGTATAGTATGAACATTGAAATGATTAATAAAATAGTAATCGTTGGTTGTGATACGAGAGGGATGAAAACGATGGGGGGCTATGATTCCACAAGAGAGAGAGAGGGGTCCAAGGGGGGAATGTTCATGGGTATTAATCCAAACCCACATTATTGAATTATTATCATTATATATAACCTTTTATTTGTTGTTGAGTGTTCCCAAATCCAATTATTAAATCCATGTAAGAGGGTGGGTATGAGGAGTCACATCCCATAGTTATTGGGGAGCATAGGGCTAAAGTACAATCAACATTGGGAAAAGTGAGCATTGGACTGGTTAGAGGAAAAGGAAATTTGTATGGAGAAATGAGAGTTTTTAAATGCAGGTATTGAGTAGCAAGAGAGGAGTTGAGTGTTGGGAAGATCACCAACCATGTTGTGCTTGAAGGAAGCCATTGTTTGGCTGTGTTTTATGTTGAGAAAGAGGCTTGTGTGCTTGTAAAAATAGGTTGTAACCCTGTAGTGTGTTTTCATGTTAAGGAAATGGCTCAAGAGCCTTGTAATGGTTGATGTGAGCACTCCTGAAGCAGTTGAGAGTTCCTGGAGTCCCCAATTGAGATATTCCTAGCCAATTGAGTGCACTAGAAGCCATGATAAATGAATGGTATGGACAGAGGGACTGTGACCACTGAAGGGGGTACATTCCTTGGGTTTTGCAGGTTGTGGGGAAGAGAGTTGGAGGATTGGAACTCTTGTGGGAGTAGAACCTGAGTTTAGGGGTTGTTGTGTGTGGAGAGTGGAAAACCAAGAGGGTCATATCTCCTTGTGGACTCATAACCTCAGCTTGAGAGTGGTCTATTGTTGAGAGAAAATGAGCAACAACGCCTATGGATGGGAGGTTGATCCTTCGTATGAATCCAATTGGTTAACTATTAACATATAATTTGTTTGTTGTTTTTATGATGTTATTTCGCTATGTAAATGTTTGATATGAATGTTGTGTGTTTGTTGCTTTGCTTGAATAGTTGCATTCATGGTTTTCTTTATGTTGTAGATGCATTTAGAATCATGGTATCATAAATGGTTAAATTTGTGTAATATGTAGTTGGTAATCTACAAGAAATTAATTAGAAGAAAATATTAATTTTAGATGTGTATTTCACATGTAATGTTCCTTAGTTGGACTAGGGTACGTTACACATTCAACAAGTTTAGATGATTTGTCTATGTTGGTCTTAGCATGGGAGGACTCTTCCTATGAAGATGTAGTGGGAAGAGCTACATCAATGGGGGCCAATGGCTGGAACCCCAATCATACCTGAAAAGGGTAGTGGCCAATAAAGTTGTGGAGGGATTTGTTGTAGCTATGTTGAATATATGGAAGGCTATCATCCCATGTACATGGATTCTTGGAGCTGTACATGTGCATGATATGTACAATCATTCTATTGACCACTTTTGTTTGTCCATATATTTGGGGGTGGAAGGCAATCGATTTTGTTAGCCTCGTGTCCATTAGAGACCACGAGATGGAAATAAAGGTATTAAGGAATGTATTGTGCCTATCCAAAATAACGATTCGTGGTAGCCCAAAATGAACCCAAACACGCTCAAAGAAGAGCTTAGCAGTTGCTTTGGTTGTGATGATTTTCTTATACGGCACCAAAATGGCCATCTTAGAGAACCAATCGACAACCACAAAGACATAATCGTTACCATGTTTGGTAGAGGGAAAACCTAACATGCAATCCATGGAGACTGACTCCCAAGGCTTGTATGGGGTATGTAGAGGAGTTTACAACCCCTGCTTCTTAATGGTGGGTTTAGCAATGGCACATGTAGTGCGTAATCTAATATAGCTACTAACGTCATGTCATAGTTTTGGCTAGTAGAAATACCTCTAAAGTATTGCCACTGTCTTCTCCACACCAAAGTGCCCTTCTACCCAACTATAATGTGCCTCCCAAATTAGCTTTACCCACTTGCTTAAAGGAACACAAAGATGGCCCAAATAGCACAAAAGTGCATCCTGAAGGTGAAGGTATCGAACCAATGCTTGATATGTCATAGCAAAGTCAAGTTCATTGTCGTATAATTGGGGCCACCTAAAGGTCTCATGCGGACATGAGTTAAGAATTGTGGTTAGCGCCACAACCGGGGGCTAGCTAAGGAAGTCTACAACACAATTTGTGTTTCCCTTCTTGTACTTAATGTTAAAATGGAATTGTTGCAAGTAAGTGGACCACTTCTGATGATGATCATTCTATAACTTTCCCTATGTTTGCATGAATTACAAAGGCTTGTGATCAGTGCAGATGATCATTTCCTTTCCCAAAATATAATGCTTCCACTGTCAGCATTCCTACATAATAGAGTACATCTCCTTGTCATAGGTGGGATACCTACGAACAATATCAGAGAGTGTTTCATTGTGATAGGCCACCAGATGTCCATGTTGAGTGAGGACTACACTGATATCATAGCCGAAGGCATTTGTCTTAATCTTGAATGGCTATTGTAAGTCTGGCAGAGTGAGGATTGGTGTCAAGAAAAGATGGTGTTTCAGATCTCAAATTCCTTCTTTTGTGACTTGGACCTAGAAAAATTGGTTTTAGCTCCACCCTTGGTCACTTGGCTTAAGGTCCAAGTGATATGAGAGAACCCCAACATGAACCTACAGTAGCATTTGGCAAGGCCTAAGAAGTTGCAGAGCTCTGTTAGAGCCATTGGGTCTGGCCAATCGCAAATGACTTGATCTTGGTTGGGTCCACATGCATCCCATGTTCATCCATGATGTATCCTAGATATTAAATTCTCTGCATGCCAAATGTAATACCCCCAAGGACGAGCCCAGTTGTAATTACAAATTGTAAATATGTTATGTAGGATGGTGAGCCAAGTGTTATAATATAGGGGCTTATGTACTTTTAGGCCAGAGAGCCTAGATGATAAAGGCCTGGAGCTTGTTTTGTTGTACATGTAAATATTTATATGTTTAATATAAACAAAATCACTATGTGTATACCGACCACGAAGAAAGAGTATGGGGGGGCTGAACTCCACTTGGTTGGGTAAGAGAGGGAGATGAGAGGCTGGAAAGAGGGGCTAATATTAAGAGCTTAATTCCAATAGAATAATATATTATTATTCTAAATTTTGTGAGTGGGATATGAATATATCCTAATTTCCTTTGGGGAAAAGGTACGACTTCCAAATGGAGAGGAACGCGCTTCATGATCACCATGTGTCAGCTCATGCACATGCAAATATAAGTGGGAATTCTTACTGTCTTGGGGATCTTTTTCCATTTTGCACCAACACACCCAGCAAGCACACGATAACCCTGGAACGCCATTGTTGAATTCCTCAACCACCCCGAACCTCTGCAACAAGCCTGAATTGATACCCTTGTTGCACCTGTACCCTGCGGGTTTCCTGCGTATTGTTTCGTCATTACCGTCCCCCACGTCCAGTTTTTGTTGTTTCCATCACCATACCCGTGTGTTGAGGAGCAGGAGTGAAGATGCGAGTTGTCAGGCCTGTGGATAGAAGAAGAAGGTTGTCAGGCCTGTGAGAAACTCTCTCCAGGTGAGAGAATGTGTTGAGGAAGTGATTTCTCTTGGAAGGAGCCCAGTAGTAGCTACAGAGCTCTGACAATTCATGTTCGACCTGTTGCTGAAGCCCCGGAAGGGAGGTGGACCAACCGATGGACTGTGTGACAATGAAGGTGTATACTCTTGGGGTGGAACAAGCATGTGGGGAATGAGAGTTTGTGAGTGGTGGGCATAAGTGGCTCTTGGGAGGAAATCCTTCCTGTTGAACTATGCAACTATCTTGTCGACCTTTCCTAGCCTAGAAATCCCTTGCCCGGTGGAGTTTAGTCCCATCTCGGGGGTGACCCCTACTTAGAGTGATGAGCAGCGTGGTCTAAGGCTGGGAGGTTTGTGGAAAGCCTGCACGCAGTCAGTGGTTTTCTCAATCAAAAGATAAGTACCAATTCTTTGTTCATTGTATGTTGTGTATCTAGTATACATGTTATAATGTTATTAGAATTGCCTGTATATATTGCATGTATGTGTTAATGTTGCTTCTGCATGAATATGTGTGTGAGCATAGTGTTTATGTTTGTTATGATATATATCTATATATCATAACAGGGAAGTTTCCAAGTGGTGATGTCGGCATGGCTGGCTGGGTACGTCTCTTGGGTATCAGTCTTGGAGACAGTGTATGTTTGAGGTAGCGTGTTTTCGGCTTGTTGGTGGCTGGGGGACATTACCAAATGGCATCAGAGCATTTTCTGGAGTAGCATGGCCCGGCCTGGGTGGTCGGGGATGTTACAAAAGGGTATCAGAGCATTATCTGGAGTAGCATGGCCCAACCTGGGTGGTCAGGGATGTTACAAAATGGTATCAAAGCATTTTCTGGAGTAGCATGGCCCGACCTAGGTGGTTGGGGATGTTAAAAAATGGCATCAAAGCGTTTTCTGGAGTAGCATGGCCCGAACTGGGTGGTTGAGGATGTTACAAAATGGTATCAGAACCCAGGTTTTAGCACTGAGCCTGAATTGGGTCGGATAAGTGGAAATTGTAACCGGGGTTCAGACAAAGTTATTGTCAAAACAAACAAAATATGAGTTAAGAGCGTCCTTGGGTGCCAAGAGAATACCTTGGTCATGTTATGAAGCTGAGGAGGTATAACATTTTAAGGAATGGAAACAGAAAGAAGCCACAACAATCGATGTGTTGG
This sequence comes from Picea mariana, assembly GCA_032191745.1. NCBI lineage: Eukaryota > Viridiplantae > Streptophyta > Pinopsida > Pinales > Pinaceae > Picea > Picea mariana. Next base: position 73,117 of record JASDQU010243406.1, on the reverse strand, counting down.
GCCGCAAGGTTTGAATTTGGGGTGTAAGATCTGCGCAGGAGAAGGGCCAACTTTTTCCAGCCGTCAGATCTGGAAAAAGGTGCATGAGAGTTAACCTCCAAGTCCTTTGGACTTCGTGACTTCGACGAAGTTTATGTGTTATAGAGAAAAAGGGGTCGAATCCCGAAGTTCTGAAGTCCCAGAGTGGAACTACACCGTAGATCTATGGAGAAGTGCTTGACCATTGGTTTTGGCCGAAGATAGATCAAAACCGTTAGATCAAGCAAAGAGAAGAAGGTAAGGTGCAGTGGTGAAAAGAAGATCTCAGTTGACATAGCTGAGCGCAAATGATTGTGAGCCATAGATCTCACAACAATTCGGGAATTCAACATTCGGGAGAAACAAAGTGTGCTAAGGCAAAAACTCCCAAAATCCTGAAGTCCGGAGTTAATCTGGACCGTTCATCAAAAGAGACACGAGTCGACAGATTATCTTGTTCGGGAATTCGACATTCGGGAGAAACAGAGTGTGCTAAAGTGAAAACTCTCGAAATCCCGAAGTCCGGAGTTAATCCAGACCGTTCATCAAAAGAGATATGTGTCGACAAATTGGCTTGTTAGGGAATTCGTCATTCAGGAGAAACAAAGTGTGTTACGGCAAAAAATCCTGAAATCCTGAAGTCCAGAGTTAATCTGGACCGTTCATCAAAAGAGACACGTGTCGATATATTGGCTTGTTCGAGAATTCAACATTCAGGAAAAACAGTGCTAAGGCGAAAACTCTCGAAGTCTCGAAGTTCAGAGTTCATCCAGACCGTTTATTAAAGGAGACGCATGTCAGAAGATCAGTTTATTTGGAGTTTGACGTTTGGGAGAATTGGAGTGTGCTAGTGTGGAATCTCCCGAAGCCCTGAAGACCGAAGTCCCAAAGCCAAAGACCCAAAGTGGCGTGGCATGATGACGTCGCCTGTGGTGATGTGGACCTTTCCTAGACATGCCACATGCCACCATCTTAATTGTTGAGAGCTATACTATGTGGACCCCGGAAGGTAAAGAAGTTCGGGAGATTTGAGGAATGCAAGTGTAAAATCTTTCAAAGCTTTGAAGCCTAAAGTCCTGAAGTGACGTAGCTTGCTGACGTCACTTGAAATGACATGGACACATGGGATGTGTACCATGTGTCAGTGAGTTAAGAACCTATCGAAGAATGTTTATGCCAATTGGAACGTGACACGTGTCACCCGCCTAATTGGGCCACGTGTCCGCTTCTAGTATTCTACCACTTGGCACTCCCCTCAAGCATGGTTAGTGGAGTCCTGATGTTACACAAAGCAGTTAAAGTTAGTGGAGAATTTAATGAAGTCGAACCCACATTAACTTGATAGTGAGGGACACATGGTGCCATATCCTGCAGTCGGGAGAGTTGGCACTTCGGAGGAATTGTGTTCAAGTGTGAAGAATCCCAAAGGCCCAAAGGTTGGAGTCTACCTCAACTGTTAATCACGGAGGACACATGACAAAAGATTATGTAGTCTAGATACTGGGCACTCCGGAGGAATTGTGTTACGTTTTGCATAGAGTTGAGAATTTCCGAAGGCCAGAGTTTATCTCGGATGTTGATCACAAAGGACACGTGGCATCAGATCCCAAGGTCCGAAGATTTGTCACTCCAGCAAAAATTGTGTTGCAATTGCTTGAGTCAGGAACTCTCAGAGGCCGAAGTTAATCTCGACCATCGACTGATAGAGGGTACGTGGAGGTAGATGCAATAATCCAAAGACTTGACACTCCGGAAGAATTGGGAGTATGGACAGTTCGGAACTCCCGAAGTCGGAGTCCCAGAGTCGATCGTGGTCATTGGTTATCAAAAGAGCGTGGACTGTTGATGTGTTGTTTGTGAATTTGTCGATCTAGCACTCCGATGGATCTATGCAGCAGTACTTCAAAAACTCATGAATCCAGAGTTCCATAGCGAATCTATTCCGTTGGATGTTAGGAAGTCGTGGACTGTTGATCCACCGTCCTTCGCGAGTTCATAATTGCTGCTCTGGGGAATTGGTAGTTGGAGTTGCATGAATATTTAGAGCTCCGAAGTTCTGAATCCAGAGGCCCGAAGTTCCGAATAAGTGCCTATCAACCTAGCGCTTGGCCACATCCTGTGGTCACATAAATTGGGGGCTGAGAAAAAGGGGCTAGTAACTGAAAGTGAATTGGAGAACAGAACAGGGCTCAGAGATAGATCTGTGGGGATTCTTGATCGACCAAGACCCACAAAAAATGGAGTCTAATAAGTTTTTTTATTGAATCAGATTGGTTTATGTTATTCTAGAAAATTATTAAAGACTGATAGCCTGGAAAAATTCGGCTGACTGCACATTTTGCAGAGTTATGAATTGTCAGAACTGAACAAAATTGTCACATAGTGTAGAGAAATGGAGAAGGAACAGGATGCTTATAGTCAGGAGAATGAAGTTAGAGGAATGGATGTCCAATTGGGAGTTGAAGGAACAAACTCCAATGGACATGGAAAATAAATAGATAAAGATGTGGGCATGATGAAAATCATTAAAAATTTGCAAAAAGATGTCCAAATTCACCAGGCAGATAACGAAAGGATTAAGAGAGCCAAGGAGAAAGAGGAAGACTTCAATAGGAAGTTAATGCAAAGCCTAGAAATAATTGAAAATAAGTTGAATAAGGAAACTGGATCCAACAATTCAGGGAGCCACATGTCCCCTGATGAGGAAAGAAGAGAAAGAAGTGGTAACAAACATCACCAACACTCCCAAAGGCATTCCAAAAGGAGGCCACACATCAGTTCAAGTCCATCTCCTACCAAAAATCATAGGATATCTGAAGTGGATGAACTGAACGGTGAAATGAACAAGATCAAACCTCCTACTTTTGATTGAGAGCACCATAAAGATGAAGATGTTGAGACATGGCTACTTGGCATGAGGAAATATTTCCAATTGCATAATTATTCCTCTCATGCAGAAGGAAGAATCACAATCTATCAGATGAAAGGAAAGGCATCCATGTGGTGGGATCAACTTGTGCAAGTGAAACACATTAGAGAGAAGAATGTTACATGGAAGGAATTCAAGAGGCATTTTGAAAAGAAGTACTTAACCAAGAGATATTATGACAAAAATATGAAAGAGTTCTTTGAACTTAAATTGGGAAGCATGACTATAGATGAATATGAAAGGAGATTTCTAGAGCTGTTGAAGTATGTCTCTTTCATTAAGGATGAGACAGTCAAGATCAAGAGATATTTGAGTGGGCTGCCATCTTTCATCAGAGACAAAATCCAGTATGATGATCCTAAAACTATGGAAGAAACCACAAGGAGGGAAAAGTGTTTATATGATCAGCATAAGGGAAACCCTACTTTCCAAAGAGCTTGGGAAGACAAGAGGAAGTTTAAGAGGGAGAAGAGGAAGAAGGGGAAAAATCCACCATTTTTCAAAAATAGTCCTCAAGGACAGCCAATTTTGAGAGAGCCCAAGATGGCTGAAGTAGGTGGGAAAAGACCAAGTGTTGGCCCTCGACCAAGTTTTGAGAGATCCTTGGTTAGGTTTGACCATTTTGGACTTCGACAGCCTGTCGAAGGCAGAACGCAAGATGAAGAAGAGATAATGGGATCTCGGCCTCTTTTTGGGTCCTTTTTGGGATTTGGGAATATGTAACGGGTATGGGAATGTCGACCCATGGGTTTACCCATGCTTAGGCCTATTTTGTAATATATAAATAGATGACTAGGCGATGTAAGAAAGATATAGGGGAAGAGGCATCTATGTGATGTTGTGATAAGTGCAAGTGTGGCTTGTAAATGCTTTGTGCATACTGTGAAAGACTTGCAGAGCTAAGTGCAAGTGGTTGTAACAAACTGTGAAGGGATTTGTAACGCAAGGAAGGAGGATATAGCGAGGTGCACATATCTCCTGTCCTATGTGAAGTAATGTTTTTTTGGCTCTGTGCGTGTATCTGATTGAAGAAGCTAATAAAGAAGAAGAGTTGGTGGACGTAGACCCAGGGTGGGGGTGAACCACATATATGTTGTGTTGCTCTACTTTGTGCGATGTGTTGGTGTACTTATGTGTTATCTGCTAAGTGCTTGGCATAGATAGATAGATAGATCTATTTATACTTTGTGCTTATGATGAATCTGGATGATAGATCTAACCTCTGTGAACTTGCTTAGTGCTTGAATCTGCTAGATCCGATCTAATTCCTTATGCTAAGTGCTTAGATACATTAGATCTGGGTGAATGCTACGATGCTCTATTTTATCTGCGGAGTAGATATTGGTTAGATATTGATGAAGGTTTACTGCTGAATGCGCTGTTAAATACTAGAATCACATATTTGTGTCCCAACTAAGGTTGTAAATATCTGAGTGCTGCAACCACCCCTTCCTCTACCTCGGTTGAGACTTCATCTACTTCGCAGGTGTTTCTGAAAGGTCCGATAGTTAGGGTTTTGTTGGTGCGTTGTTGTAGTGTTGAACCTTGGGTCTACCCCTGTGCCAACAAATGGTTCTGTTGCTGGGACTGAAACTGTGATTGCTGGGAACTGAGGAAGAAGATGTTTTGTGCAAAGATTCGACCTGAAACTGAGAAAGCTCCATGTGTTGATCTGTTGCCCTAGTGCGCAACATTCTGCTTGACTTGTGAAGCTCTTTGCCAAGAAAAGAGGTCGGATATGAAGAAAAGAGGTAAGATCTGCAAGCTTTGTGCTCTGATAAAGGTAAGAATAGTGAAAAGTTCTAGATCTGAAATCTTTGTGCTCTGTAGAAGTAAGACAAGTGGAAAATTTTGTTTCTAAAGCATGGATCTAGGTATGTTTGATAGATTTTATCCTAGCTCGAAAACTAGGGTATTGGTAGATGAAAGAAGGTTTGACATGAGTAGATCTAATAAGAATAGTGAAAGATATGTTATACCTATGCATAGAAAGAATATTTGGACTAACAAATGGATGCAGGATCCTAGAAAGAATTTTTTGCAGGTTAGCTCCTACAATCCTAGCGCGGAGTACAAAAAGGGTTGGGGATCAGTTAAAAGAAAGAAAGGATTAACCTTCTGTTACAGTTGCAGAAAACCATGACATATTGCTAAGGAATTCCCTGGGAGAAGACCTAGTTGTATTTGTCGTAAAGCTATGGACCATGAAGTATTGTATTTCCCTAGAATGATTGCTAAAGTTGAAAGAATGAATCTGAACCAAGAAAACCCTAAGGCAGATCCAGAAACTAAGATTATGGCAGAATCCCAGAAAGAATCAGAGAAAGTATTGTTATAGATGAGAGAAACCTTGAATGACCATCGACATGTTAGATTATCAGAGATCTTCAAAGAAAAAGAATGCATTGAAGCAAGACTAGGACACTTCGACGTTGACTGTGTTCTAGATGAGGAAACAAAGGTGAATGTTATGATAGAAAGAACCTGGGAAATTTTAGGAAAGCTTGCTATGGTTCCTTCACTAGGAGGAATAGGATTATTCAGAGGAAAATTGATAACCCTATGTGGGAAGCTCGCTCAGATACCTATGAATGTCAATGGAACTTCGACAGAAGAAGATTTTGAGATCATTAAATTTATTGAGGGCAACGCTCCATTTACCATGTTACTAGGAATACCTTGGATTGAAAGAGATCAAGCCAGAAGGAAGGAAGTAGAAGAAATCTTAGAGCAGAAGAAGCAAGAGTTAAAAGATTTTATAACTAAAAGGATTGCATACTTGATTTAAGAATAGGAGAACATATCACAACTATTTAGCAACAACGACGTAGATATCAAAGTTGCAAGAACACTAGAGGACCCAGAGAATATTGAAATACCTATCCCAGATAAAAAAGAAGTATTACCCTTAAATCCTAGGAAAGAATCTCAACAACGCGAAGTCACTATGTCAAAAGAAGATAAGAATCAGAGTGGGAAAATGAATACTGAGATGAAGCTCACTGGAAAGAAGGCTAGAAAACTAAGTAAGAAGAGAGTTAAGATTGAAAAGTTGCAGAAAGATCTAGAAGGAACCTTGCAGAAGGAAAATTTGCAAAATTGGAGCTTCTCCAGGATATCAGCACAACAACACATGGCACTTCGCCATGGAAAAGCAATATAGTCGTTGGGGACATTATAACCATTAGACCAACGCTTTGAACGGGTAGAAAGGAATTTATGACTAGACAACTCGCCATTAGACCGTTGGGACCATGCCATAACGGACATAACAGAGTTCAGGAAGGCTTCATACCCGTTGCAAGTGACCCATTGTCGAGTTACCTATTTATCCCGTGGTGCCATGCACCGAGAACAACTTGATTTAAGAATAGGAGAACATATCACAACTATTTAGCAACAACGACGTAGATATCAAAGTTGCAAGAACACTAGAGGACCCAGAGAATATTGAAATACCTATCCCAGATAAAAAAGAAGTATTACCCTTAAATCCTAGGAAAGAATCTCAACAACGCGAAGTCACTATGTCAAAAGAAGATAAGAATCAGAGTGGGAAAATGAATACTGAGATGAAGCTCACTGGAAAGAAGGCTAGAAAACTAAGTAAGAAGAGAGTTAAGATTGAAAAGTTGCAGAAAGATCTAGAAGGAACCTTGCAGAAGGAAAATTTGCAAAATTGGAGCTTCTCCAGGATATCAGCACAACAACACATGGCACTTCGCCATGGAAAAGCAATATAGTCGTTGGGGACATTATAACCATTAGACCAACGCTTTGAACGGGTAGAAAGGAATTTATGACTAGACAACTCGCCATTAGACCGTTGGGACCATGCCATAACGGACATAACAGAGTTCAGGAAGGCTTCATACCCGTTGCAAGTGACCCATTGTCGAGTTACCTATTTATCCCGTGGTGCCATGCACCGAGAACACTTTTGATAATCGTGAATTTGAGCCCACAAACTTGTTGATTTTATATAGTGATCAGTGCGTTGTATTGCCTTCTACCCTATTGCAGTGTCTAAGTTATTCCTCGAACCCAAAGATTTCCAACCCCGAGTGTGTATGTCGGATGAGTTCAGCGCAACAGAGAGAGTTATCGAAGAAGTTATGATCGACCTCATGACTGAAAAGGTCATGACGATGTCTACAGGGGTACAAGCATCATTGACGAGAGGACTGCAAGCCTCTCCATCGACTGCTCACGGAGCCAAACCATCCCAGCCATCAAATGAAAAGCGAACCAAGCACAGGGATTATCTGGCGAATGCCAAATTGATCCCGACTATATTACCTACCTACATACCACCTCTGAGCGACGCAATAAATCAAGATAGTGTGCCCAGAGATTTCAAGTACACCTTGATCATTGTGAACCTCCCGAAGGGGATCCACGTAGTTCGAGTAGACCAAGACAAGATTGTAGTGTTGAATTTCAACAACTTCAACCTCGACGACTGAAAATTCTATAACATGCTTGCCCCACATAAGTACCTAACTAGAATGAAGGGGAAGAATTCAAAGATAATCCCCCAGAAGTGGACCCATAACCTCACGTAGTCCACCCTGATGAACGTCATGAAGATCCCACACTTTGGAAGACACCGAGAGGTGAATGCCTATGTCAAGCTGTTGCTTTCTTGTTACCATGGCGACTATTTGTGGCTTGACCGCCATATCACAGTTGATCCGATGTTGATCAATCGGATCACAGGGTTGAGTATGCAGGGACCTGATCCACAGGATTTTTATCTAGGAAAAGCCATGGATCGCGCTCTAGCACAAGGGATAAAGGACACCTATGGCGATGTCGAGAAGGGGACGTGAGGCTACAAGGTAGCTTCTATCCAGAGTGGCATAGTGCACCTCGCCTGTCAGTTGATTGCAGGGAAGTTAGTAAGAAAGAACCGACCTACCCAAGTCATCGACTTTGTAGTCAACCTCACAAGGAAGTGCGCGGAAGGCTTACATATGAACTGGACAAAGTGAATCAGTTGGAACTAGACTATATAGAAGCACAAGATCAAGGTTACGAATTCCATTTTAGTTGGCTTTTGATCCTTATCGCATTCATCGCCTGGGAGATGTCGGAAGGTGCGACCTTCCCCGACATCGAGCCATTTGAGTCATTGGCCGTGAAGTTCAGTACACTTTGGTATTCTAGCAATATGAACAAGCAATGGCAGTCAAATGATGTTTTTCATACCTACTACGATCAGTTGAAGAGAGCCATCCAGTCCAAGCCTTGCATGACTTTGAATACTCTACAACGGTTCCGGCCTTTGATGAAGTTCAGTGCAGATTGACATTTCATTTATATTACAATGCACGCCGATGAACATAAGCAACAACTTCAGCCCTACTGCAAGATGACGGAGGAGGACCTGGAGGATATTACTAAGGAATGGTCTGCTGACCTCCTTATCCGCACCGACCCCGCAGAGATATCCGACATTGATAGCCCAGAAATTGTGCAGGATACACCCAAACCTAGCAGGACAAAGAAGACCGAAGAGGTCCAAGGATTAGATAGTACATCTGTGAAGACTACTTCCATATCACCAAAGCAAGGAGGTGATGGCGAAGAGTTAGATGAAAAAGAAGTCGAACATAAGCAAGGAGACGAGGTTGATCCCCTAAAGAAGAGGAAGGGTTCACCTCCAAAACCTTCTTCCTGGAAGAAATCAAAAGCCTCCATGACCAAGATGCAGACTGTCCTCATGTCTAATGACTTCGACTTCCTCATAGCAGCCCTGAACGATGCTTCACTGGAAATAGCAGAAAAACAAGAGGCCAAGTAGGAAGCAATGTATGATAGGATTGAAATCGAACTCCGAGGGGTACAATAGGCACTACAATCCAGTCACGCAGTCTCCACTACGCCTCTTCCATTGGGAACACCAGAGCTGGGAGATGAGCCAACCCAACTCCACCGATTAGTTGATACAGTTGAAGCTCACCTTCGACGAGCACGAGAGGAAATAGAACAAGCCACCCAGGCTTTGACGCAAGTACAAGGAGCACTTGTAGAATAGCGCCGAGTTGCAGAACAGGAAAAGATTGCCATCCAAGCGAAGTTAGATGAAGAAAAATCACAAATACAGCAAGGAAAAGAACAATTTCTCGTCGAGTAACTCAAAGTAAAGGAAGCAGTCAATAGAGCACTTCACTCTGTGACAGTCGTAGAAATAAAGGCAAAAGATTGAGTTACACAACAAGTAGAGAATCTTGAAGAAGTGATCCAGCAGCTACAACAACGCATGACAGACTTAGAACTAAGTGCAATGCCCAAGACCCCATAGTATGTGAAGGACCAAAGAGAAGCAACTTCCAGGAGCGCAGTTGAGAGAATAAAGGCCCTTTCTATGGAATACAAGAAACTGAGTGATTGAAATTCCCTGACATACGAGCGACTCGTTGAGATTCCAGAATTAAGAGAATTGGAGTCGCAGCTCCAAGAGGCAAAGTATCAAGCTGAAACGACACAAAATGAAGAGATCTCAAGAGAAATGCACCGCCCAACAGCAGATTCACGCTATTTAGAGCAGAGTTATGGAAGTAACTAAGATACTCCAACCTGTACAAGATAAGGCCTACCAATTGTTCACAGAAGTTGAAGGCCGAGGAGAAGAACTAGAGAAGGTTGTTAATGCAGCTAAACAATGCCTGGAAGGACCTGTGAATGATGCAGTCATCCAAGAATTTGCTGAACAAGAGGTCATATCACAACAACAAGTCGAATCAGCTCGAGCTAAGCTCGAGGGTTCGAAGCAGAACTTCCTACATTAGAGTGACTCGGAACGAGTCATAGATGAGTGTTGGGGGCCTATTGGCCCTCGACCAAGTTTCGAGATATCCTTGGTTAGGTTTGACCATTTTGGACTTCGACAACCTGTCAAAGGTGGAGAGCAAGACGAAGAAGAGATCGCAAGACAAAGCAGAGATCACAAGATCTCAGCCCCTTTTTGGGTCCTTTTTGGGATTTGAGAATATGTAACAGGTATGGGAATGTCAGCCCATGGGTTTACCCATGCTTAGGCCTATTTTGTAATATATAAATAGATGACTAGGCGATGTAAGAAAGATATAGGGGAAGAGGCATCTATGTGATGTTGTACTAAGTGAAAGTGTGGCTTGTAAATGCTTTGTGCATACTGTGAAAGACTTGCAGAGCTAATTGCAATTGGTTGTAACAGACTGTGAAGGGATTTGTAACACAAGGAAGAAGGATCTAGCGAGGTGGGCAAATCTCCTGTCCTATGCAGAGTAAGGTTTTTGTGGCTCTATGCATGTATCTGATTGAAGAAGCTAATAAAGAAGAAGAGTTGGTGGATGCAGCCCCAGGGTGGGGGTGAACCACGTATATGTTGTGTTCCTCTGCTTTGTTCGATGTGTTGGTGTACTTATGTGTTATCTGCTAAGTTCTTGACATAGATAGATAGATAGATCTGTTTATGCTTTGTGCTTATGATGAATCTGGATGCTAGATCTGACCTTCGTGAACTTTCTTAGTGCTTGAATCGGCTAGATCTGATCTAATTCCTTATGCTAAGTGCTTAGATACATTAGATATGGGTGAATGTTGTGATGCTATGTTTTATCTGTGGAGTAGATATTGGTGAGATATTGATGAAGGTTTACTGCTGAATGCTCTGTTAAATACTAGAATCACATATCCGTGTCCCAGCTAAGGTTGCAGACATCCGAGTCTTGCAACCACCCTTTCCTCTACCTCGGGTGAGACTTCATCTGCTTCGCAGGTGTTACTGAAAGGGCCAGTAGTTAGGGTTTTGTTGGTGCGTTGTTGTAGCATATAACCCTGGGTCTGCCCCTGTGCCAACACCAAGGCAGACACCTATGCAATGTTGGGGTTGTAAAGGAGATCATAAGTATAGAGATTTCCCTCGCAAAAGTGACAAAGTGAGAGTTGTTCACAATGTTCAACAAGCAGAAACAGTGGAGGACATGGGCAGAAGAGTACCAAGGATCTATGAAGCCCTAGACAATAAGCAAGCTGAGTTTCAATCACACATGATTGAAGTTGAAGGTATGATCAATAACTATGCCTTTGATATTTTAATTGATTGAGGGGATATTCATAGCTATATAGATCCTAAGGTAGTGGAAATATTTCAATTGTGAAGAAGCAACCATGGGAAATCTGGGCTGGTGCATCTGGCTACATGAGCCAAGAGAAAGGTTGTTGAGTTGGTTAAATCATGTCAAGTGGGCATGAATGGACTGAGTACCAAGGTAGATTTGAACATCTTGCCTTTGGGATCATATGACTACCTAATTGGTATGGATTGGTTGGACCAACACCATGCCATATTAGACTGTCATCACAAGGCATTCAATTTTCTGGATGAGAAAGGAAATTGTAGAGAAGTCCAAGGAATTCCCAGGGTAGTTACTGTCTGGGAAATATTAACAATGCAGCTGAAGAAGTGTTACAAGAAGGGCTGCCAAATATTTGCATCCCATATGGAAGAAGCACCTAAGGATAAGGTGCCAAAATTGGAGGATCATTCAGTCCTGAAATATTCTGATGATGTGTTCAAGGAGATACCAAGGCTATCCCCAAAGAGAGATATTGATTTCTCTATAAATTTGATTCCTGGGGCAACTCCCGTATCAAATAATCCCTACTAGATGAGCACACTCGAACTGAAATAACTACAAATGCAACTTGAAGAAATTTTAAAGAAGGGGTACATACGCCCAAGTGTGTCACCTTGGCGTGCCCCAATGTTATTTGTGAAGACGAAAGATGGGACCTTGAGATTCTACATTGACTTCAGGAAGTTAAATAAAGTAACTATAAAGAACAAGTATCCTCTACCAAGGATTGATGACCTCTTCGATCAGTTGAAGGATGCAAGGATATTTTCAAAGATAGATCTTAGGTCAGGATACCATTAGGTAAGGATTAAATATGAAGGCATCAACAAGACCACCTTCAGGACGAGGTATGGTCATTATGAGTTCACAGTGGTGCCATTTGGGTTATCAAATGCACCAGTTGTTTTCATGTGCTTAATGAATGGTGTTTTCTGAGAATATTTAGATAAGTTTATCATTGTCTTTTTGGATGACATCCTTGTATATTTCAAGACATAAGAAGAGCATGAGCAACACTTGAGGATGGTGTTACAGGTGCTAAGAGAGCACCAACTGTTTTCCAAATTGAGAAAGTGCTCATTTTACCAAAATTGAATTCACTATTTGGGTTATATAATATCCAAAGAGGGAATAGCAGTAGACCCCGAAAATATTGAAGCCATTGAATGGTGGAAAACACCTAAGAATGTGACAGAATTTAGATCCTTCATGGGTCTAGCTGGCTACTACATGAGATTCATTGAAATATTTTCAAGGAGTGCTAACCTAATCACTTCCTTGCAAAGAAGTGGGTAAAATTTCAATGGACATAAGAATGTGAAAAGAGCTTCCAGAAATTGAAGCAGTTGTTAACCAGTGCTCCAATTCTAAGGATTGCAGATCCGAATGAAGAGTTCGTGGTTTTCATAGATGCATGCAAAGAAGGACTAGGTGGAGTCCTCAGTCAAAATGGGGTTGTGATATGTTTTGAATCCATGAAATTGAAAGAGCATGAAAGGCTCTACGCCACTCATGATTTGGAGTAGGCAGCCATAGTACACGCTTTAAAGAAATGGAGACACTACCTCATGGGAAAGAGTTTTGAGCTAAGGAAAGACCATAATGGTTGATCAACAACCTACTTTAAATTCCAAACAGAACAAATGGTTGGAATTCCTCTGTGAATGTGACTTTGATATCAAGCACATCAAAGGAAAGGAGAACAAAGTGGTTGATGAACTCAGCATGGGAGTGCATGAACTACATGCTACAACCATAAACATGTATCAAACCAATCTTAAAGACATAACTTTGGAAGTTGTAAAAGAATATTTGTAGTACATGGAAATGGTAACAAAGTTACAACAATGTAAGATGCTACAGAAAATAGAAGATTATAGATTGGAAGTTGTTGGAATACTCTTGTACATGAATATAATTTATGTACCTAGTTCTCACGAATTGAGGAGTATGATATTGAAAGAGATGCATAATGTGCCTTATGCTGGGCATCCTGAATATCATAAAACAATGATAGTAGTCAAGAGCCATTACTATTGGCCAGGCATGAAGAAAGATTTTGCAGAGTACATCGCCAGATGTTTGGAGTGTCAAAGGGTCAAAGTTGAGCATAGACACCTAGATGGGTTTCTACAACCATTACCCATCCCTGAGTGGAAGTGGGAAGTGGTGACAATGGATTTCATCATAGGATTACCCAGAACAAACAAGAAACATGATTCCATCATGGTGGTGGTGGATAAGCTTACGAAATCTGCCCATTTTACTCCATTGAAGACTACTCACAAGGAATATGAGGGAAGTAGCAGGATTGCATGGTATTCCCAAGACAATTGTGTCTGACAGAGACCCAAAATTTACCTCAAAGTTTTGGAGAAGATTATTCAAGGGGTTCAAAACAAGCCCGAACTTCAGCACAACCTATCATCCTGAGTCTGATGGACAAACAGAAAGAGTAAATCAAGTGATAGAAGATATGTTAAGAATGTATGTGATGGAAAAACCATCTAGATGGGAAGACTACCTACACTTGGTAGAGTTTTCTTACAACAATGGGTACCAAGCATCACTGAAGATGATCCCATTTGAGGAAATTTATGGCAGAAATTGCAACACACCAACAAGCTGAGACAACCCAGTTGATAGAGAAATAATTGGGCCAGATTTGCTCGAGGAAATGGAAGAGAAATGGTTAAAGATAAAGCAGAATTTGAAGGTTGTCCAAGACAGGCAAAACATATATTCTGACAAAGGAAGAACCCACAGGGAGTTTAAAGTGGGTGATCATGTTTTCTTGAAGGTGAAATCCAACAAAAGTTCCTTGAAGCTAGGAAATTGTTCCAAGTTGGTAGCCATATATTGTGGACCATTTGAAATTCTAGAAAGGATTGGACCAGTAGCTTATATGCTTGTATTTTCTACATGTATGACTATTCATAATGTATTTCATGTCTCATTGCTCAAGAAATATATACCTGATGTTAATCATGTGATTGATTGGAATGTGATTCAGGTGGAGCAAGAAGGCGCTTTACAAGTGCATCTTATGTGCATACTGGATTGGAAGAGAAAGTAGCTCTAGAATCGAGCCATAGGGCTTGTAAAGGTCCAGTGGACTTGGTATGGTCCCAAGGACGCAACATGGGAATATGAAGATGCTATGCGAGCAGAATACCCGCATCTTTTTGAAGATTTTGGAAATCTTGTTGATGTTGTGTAAATAAGTTGAATTGGGGATAGTGAAAAAATAAGGGGAGGGGATTGTAATACCCCCAAGGATGAGTTCAGTTGTAATTACAAATTGCAAATATGTTCTGTAGGATGGCGAGCCAAGTGTTATAAGTTAGGGGCTTATGTACTTTTAGGTCGGAGAGACTAGATGATAAAGGCTTGGAGCCTGTTTTGTTGTACATGTAAATATTTATATGTTTAATATAAACAACATCACTACATGTAGACCGGCCATGAAGAAAGAGTATGGGGGGGCTGAACTCCACTAGGCTAGGTAAGGGAGGGGGATGAGAGGTTGGAAAGAGGGGCTAAGCTTAAGAGCTTAAGTCCAATAGAATAATATATTATTATTCTAAATGCTGTGAGTGGGATATGAATATATCCTAAGTTCCTTTGGGGAAAAGGTACGAATTCCAAATGGAGAGGAATGCACTTCATGAGTGCCATGTGTCAGCTCAGGCACATGCAAATATAAGTGGGAATTCTTACTGTTTTTGGGATATTTTTCCATTTTTCACTAGCGTACCCACCAAGCACACGGTAACCCTAGAATGCCATTGTTCAATTCCTCAACCACCCTGAACCTCTGCAACAAGCCTGAATTGATACCCTTGTTGCACCTGTACCCTACGGGTTGCCTGCATATTGTTCCATCATTACTATCCCCCACATCTAGTTTCTGTTGTTTCCATCACCATGCCTATGTGTTGAGGAGAGGGAGTGAAGATGCGGGTTTTCAATCCTGTGGATGAAGAAGCAAGTTGTCAGGCATGTGAGAAACTCTCTCCAGGTGAGAGAGTGTGCTGAGGAAGTGAGTTCTCCTAGAAGGAGTCCAGTAGAAGCTATAGAACTCTGAGAATTTCTATTCGTCCCATTGCTAAAGCCTTAGAAGTGAGGTGGAGCAGTCGATGGATTGTGTGACAGTGAAGGTGTATACTCCTGGGTTGGGACAGGCATGTGGGGAATGAGAGTCTGTGAGCAGTGGGTGCAAGTGGCCCCTGGGAGGAAATCCTTCCTATTGTGTGACTATCATGTCGACCTTGCCTAGCCTAGGAATCCCTCGCCCGATGGATTTTAGTCCCAGCTCGGGGGTGACCCCTGCTCAGAGTGATGAGTAGTGTGGTCTAAGGCTGAGAGGTTTGTGGAAGGTCTGCACGCAGTCGGTGGTTTTCTCAATCAAAAGATAAGTATGAATTCTCTGTTCATTGTCTATTGTGTATATAGTATATAGGTTATAATGGAAGTTTCTAAGTGGTGATGTTGTCGTGGCTGGCTGAGTACGTCTCTTGGGTATCAGTCTTAGAGACAATGTATGTATGAGGTAGCGTGTTTTTGGCCTGCTGGTGGCTGGGGGACATTACAAAATGGTATCAGAGCATTTATGGAGTAGCATGGCCCGTCCTGGGTGGTTGGAGATGTTACAAAATGGTATCAGAGCATTTTCTGGAGTAGCATGGTCTGACCTGGGTGGCCGGTGATGTTACACCAAATGATCATTTCTCTAGATTTTCATTTAACTTGTGTTGTCACAAAGTGCTCAGAATTTGTTGAATGTGCTGCAAATGTTTTTCCCAAGTTCTGTTGAATATGAGGATATCATCCAAATATATGACCACAAAATATTCTGTGAATAGCAAAAATATATCATCCATCATCCTCGTGAATTTTTCCAGAGCATTTTTCAAGCCAAAAGGCATGACCAACCACTCAAAAAGGCATTCTTTACACTTGAAGACAATCTTCCATACATTGGTTTATTCAATCAGGACCTAGTGGTAGCATGACTTCAAATCAATCTTACTAAAGAACTTGGCACCCTTAAGTTGATCAAGAAGATTTTCAATCCCGGGGATCGAGTATCAATTCTTAATAGTGATTTTGTGTAGGGATTTGTAATCAATATAGAGTCATCATGTCCCATCCTTCTTCTACACCAATACAATTGGGCTCCCACAAGGTGAGGAGCTTGGTTGATTGTGGCCCTTTTAGACGATCTCATGAATTTGATGTTTTATTTCATTGTTCTCCAGAAGAGATCATCTGTATATTGGGCCATTATGTAAAGGAGCACCAAGTATCAATTCAATTGAATGTTTGACCTAACAATGTGGAGGCATCCTTGTTGGTGAGGTGAATATATCTCTATATTCATATACAATCTTGTCCATTTGCTTCTGCTGAGTAGAGAGGGCCTATATTGAGGCCATGGTGGTTACAATGACCTTCTATTTTCCTTTTGACCAAACCATGAAGAGGGAAAATTTTCCAATTTGAGAGATTATCTTTGGGTACTTCTTTTCCGAGAGCAAGGAAATTGTAGTAGCCAACACTAACTCATCCTATATAGTTGGATTCCCAAAGTAAAAATGACATTACAGGGTTTGGATTCATAAACAACACGAGGTTTCCACATATAGGGTTGTCCTAAAATAAACTCATAAACTTCAAGTGGGGAAACATCACATAGTACATGTTAGGATCTGATCCTAACCCCTCTTCATGGGTCATTAGTTAGTAGGATATGTTTTCTATGTAATAAAGGCCGACATTAGTTAGTAAGGCCTAATAATTAAAGGAGAATAAGTCAAGGTAAGAAAACCTAACAGAATCTTCCGCTTCTAGAAAGATCTTCCTCTAGAAATTTCCTTAGAAGGTAGAATTGGTATAATTAAGAGTAGGAGCTATTGGATATTATTGTAATATAGCTCTGCTCTGCTAGAGGTTTCCCCCTCGAAGAGGAAAGTGAACATTGCTATCTTTAATAAAGGTTCTCTTTTTGGTGTTGTTCTGGTATTGTTCTAGCTATAATCTTGTTGTTCCATAACTTCTTACTAAATATTTATGTTCTGCATATTATTATTCACCTGGTATATTGCAAATGGTATCAAAGCTCCTTCATGGGAAGAAGTTGTGGGGTAGATATATTTAAGCTACAAAGATCTGTCGTTCCACGCATAAACCCATGGTCGTGGAATCATACATGCAAGAACTACAAGTGGTACTTAAGCGCACATTGTTGGCCACCCTTGTCACCCCTATTGGTACCCCTTCGAGTGGTAGAACATCAGACAAAACATATATATGGATCGACCTAGATTCCTAAATCCCTCTGTAGATAAATCGATCGACCGCCTGACTACTATAGTGTCACTGATAACAACACTCGGGAATATACTCTCTAGTACCTAGGTAATCAGGTAGTATGGCTAAGGGTAGAGTCTAGCCTCTTTAGTTGGTGCCCTGAGATATTGGGCCTACTACTACTATTCGACCCCGCACATATATAAGAGAGCTATATCATAGGGCAAACCCTTTCCTGCAGACACCCTGCAAACCCTAACCCTTAGGGCGGCAACAACTGATCTATGACAGTGCAAATTGGCCCCTGCTAAATTTTTCGTTGCAGAAACACTCCTTGCCGACATTATAAAAAAAAAAGAGGTTGGGGCCGTTGTTCTTGATATTAAACTTAAGGCTCAAAGCATAATGTCAGGCATTAGGAATTAAGGAATGATTTGTTTTAAGAGTGCTTTTTCTTTCCGTTAGTTATGTAAGAATTTAAATTCTCAAATGAAATTAATAGTTGAACAGAACAGAGGTTGTGTTTTGTCGTCTGAGTCAATTAATCAAATTGAGTGGTGATGAATAAAGTTACAAAACTATTAAACAAGCTAAGGCATCAATGAAAAAAGAATCTTACCTTGTTTATAGAAGAAGAAAGAGTGAAATGCACCCTTGAAAGGATATATGATATAGTGATCCAAGTAGCTTGCAGGTCTTGTATTTGCTGATAACAAACACAGAGGAAAAACAACTTGCTTATTAGATAAATAAATGAAATATGATCACAGTAGATGTTGTACTAAATTACAGTCATTCACTTATCGAGGAGTAAAATAAAGAAAACTGGGAATATGAAATACAAGAAGAGCACACAACTCAAACAAGACAAAATTTGGAATCCCTGTCTGCGCTTGTATTAATACTCACAAAGGATGAGTTTTTTTAGTTACAATATAGAAAGAAGAAGCCCTTGTTCATTCTTCTAAATATGTATTTATACAGAAGGTTCTCAACCCTAAACGGTTGGAATTCTCCTTATTTCTAGAATAATAAAGGTTACCAAAATTGAAATTTGAAGTGCTTCACTTGCATCTCTTTTGTCTTTTCGCCATGTTGGCAGAGGCGTTTTTCTTTCCTGTTGTCCAGCTCAGAAATATATAATCTCTAATCATGATCTATACATATGATGTGTACAGACTGCCTCATTGGTTCTCGGAGGTGCTGTTTTTTCCTTGTTCGATACATTTAACACATTTGCTCACAAATTGTAACACTAGCCTGGAGGGTTCTGTGAAGTCATTTGCCTCAAAAGCATATAATTTATTTTCTAATTGAGGCAATCTATTTTCCATTCTCCTATCATCTAAATCTATAGACTGTAGCTGCAAACTGGGCTTCACTAGCCATCTATTTATCTGAGTACTATTAATCTTCTTTAATTGTAAGGTTTCATCGTGAGACTCTTCTATGTTTGTATTAATGTTAAGTTGAAGCTTTGCTATATCAACTTATCCTAGTACTTAAGAGATACTATCTTTGTCGAGGCCTAATGAATCTTTGTCAAGTGAATGAAAAGATTCTTCACAAGTCTCTTTGACTTCCTTATCCATTTTTTTACTTTGGACTATGTTGGCTTCCGAGGCCTTCAATATTATAGCACCTCTGATTTGCTCCAAAACAGACAACCTAGAAGCCATAGATACTCCTTCTCTTGCCGATGACACAACTGCTTCTTGGAAATTGGTCCGAGCGGCAATAACCTCTCTCTCCTTTAAAAAAATGTTATCTAAGGCTTGATTTACCACTTGAAAGTGGTTTTGGATAGCTTCTACCTTATTGAAAAGGCTTTGCTGTGTTGATTCCAATTCCTTATGTACTTATAGAGTTTGGGTTTGGAAAGCTAATATATCCACTATTGATTTTTCAGTTAAACTTAACTTTGCTTGCAACTACCTGACTAATTCGTCGCTTGTTTGTGAATTTTTCTACATCTCATCAAGATCAGATTTGAGTTGCTGGATTTCCTATCTATCATTGGCTCTAATCTTCTCGAAATCCTTGTTGATCTCACTCCTGACATTCTTTTCCACCATTTTCATTTGATTTTTCAATTGGCTTATCAACCTATCTTTTTGGTTCAACTTCTCCTTTAAGTTGCTCATTGAAAACTGGTTTGTTGTCACAAAAGGTCCCAGCGAGCCTGCGACCTCTGTAGCGAAGTCTTCTTCTTCTAGGGCCTTCCCATATAATAGCATCCCATGTATTTTAACAGCCGCACCCTCCTTCTGATGTGTTTCTCTCTTTACCACAACCCTTCTCTTCTTACTGAAGAAGAATTCTGAAGGAGGCATCTCTATTGCTAAAATAGGTGTAAGGTCTCCTATGAATACAATTTCGACCATCGGGTTCCCTCTACTAAACTATAAAGGTGTGACAAATTTGATAGGACTACCTATCTCAGTGGATGTCTGCTTCCTGGTTGTGTCAGTTGCTGGTTTACCCAATGTGGACTGTGGCTTTTCTTCTGCCTTCTTTATCAAGGTCTCAGTTTCCTCCAAATTTTCTTAGGCATCCTATCCACTAGAGCTCCCTGTTTCTAACCCTTGGGTCTCTGTTTGCTGTGTGGCTAGAGGTGTCGGGATTTCCCCTTGCAATACTTCAGGGAGGACATTTCTTTGATGTTTCTGGAAATTATAAAACTCGGCCATATTATCTGGTGTCAGAGCTTGAATTCAATCCAAAACCTCTTGATAGGACCTCGCTCCTCGGAATATTTCATCCTGAGGAAAATATTCATGTTCATATCTTTTCAGATTGTAGCTGGCCACATGGTTAACTATGATATTTTGCGGATTGTGCTTCTTGAATTCGATATCGACCAGTTTGATTTCTCCTAGGGCCGCGATTTCCACTTTCGAATGACCAAAATCCAGTAGAGAAAACGTACCAATATGCAGGGGAAAAGATGGCCATACATTTTTCTGTACTTCTTGGAGCTCTTTACCAATCCCTCCAAGCATAGTTTGATGTGCTACTTCGCGGCACATCAATCGGTCTGGTAAAAATTTAGGAAAAGCATGTGGAGGAACCGAACAACCGAAAACCCTAATATAGGAGAAATGCTCCTCAATGTACCAGTCTGCTATCTTGCCCAGATTAGTCATAATTTTGTCGAAAATTCTGGGAGGTGGGTAACCATATATAGAAATGTGCATCGACACCACCACCCAGCTGCAAATTTAATAAAATAAATATTTCGCCTTGTCTTCCCAAAGCTTCGAATGATAAATATGTATGGGTTCAACACTATTTGGAGTCTAGCTCTAGCCCATCAGCGGAAAAGGCATCATAGAACAGATGACGTCCATGATATAAGCCAACATGAAAAATTGGGCTGGTTCCCCCTTGGATTTTAGTGACTGATATGTTGTAATCTCTTTAACCAAACTGTCTAACAATATCCTGGCCCAACCAAAAGAATAAGCCTCAACCACTATGTGCATAATGGGTACCCACTATAAAAAGAAATGGTTTGTGTCTTCTTTCCCGTAGAGTCTACACATCATCATTGCTATGTACATTATGTGAGGTTCTAGTGCGACAAATGGGTATATACCATGGGAATCAACTCTGAACTTATCGGGGAGAGAGTACCAGTATTTAATTAAATCGGGAAGGTTTTTTCCGTATCGGTCACATTCCTTCTTGTTAAATTCTATTAGGAAACTAGCATTGTAAACGAAATTGAATACCGAAGAAAATTTGTACATCACATGTAGATGTTCTGGCCGAAAAGACCCAACTGCGACATTTTGTGAATTGAAAATGGTTCTAGTAGGAATGTCCATATTCTCCAATTCCCAAACGATCATATCGTTGTAGGGAAATATCTTAGGCCTTGTCGCTATCTTATTTAGCTTTGACCAGACAACAATTTTGTACTTGGTAGCTAGGTCCTCTGTCTCATCATCACCTGAGTCGTCCAGGAAATTTACCAATTCATACTGTAGAATATTGAACACTTGCATCCAGGATTTAACTGCATCTATGCTTCTGGGCGAGGTGTCAGAGAGGATATTTGTGTTCTGGCTCGATCCTTCACCAGGCGCTTTAGTTTCTTTTTGAGGAGCCATGGTATTAGGTCTTAGAGCTCTGATATCTGTCACAGGAAATGCACAAAGTTTAATATCTTGAAAACTTACTGCTTAGTGAAAACACACAATGAAATTTGAAATTCAATATCCTTTTCCTTTAATTGTGTCGATTTGCCAATACTTCTATTGATGAAGCATTTACTTTTCCTTAATGAATAAGATTTCGGAGGTGGTCTAGGATCTCACTTGGAATTATTGCCGTAAATCAACTATTAATGTCATTAATTTTCAGAAAAAGCACATATGAAATTTGAATTTATCCGAGTCATTATTTAGCGAAGGATTAATTACATGATAATCATCATTAATGTGTCAGTTAATCACACTTATTGTTAAGAAAATTTTGCGACTTCGGATATCAAGATATCTTATGACATTTCAAGGTATAATCCCCAAAACGCGAAATCGTGATGTGATTAATTAACTTTAATAATGTTTAACACCTTTAAATAATCATGATCAAGCTAAGACAACTTCACGATTTTGGCTATCGGGACTTTGAAAGTCTTTCGAGGCAGGATCTCCGAAACATGAAATCATGATATGATTAATTAACCGTTAATCATTTTTAATTCTTAATTTATCTGGTTTAATGCTTAAGAAAATTTCGTGACTTCGACTATCGGGACTTCGATAGTCGTTGCATGCAAGATTCTTGAAACGCGAAATCACGACATGATTAATTAATCGTTAATCATTCTTAATTAATCTAGTTTAGAACTTAAGACAATTTTGTGATTTCGGCTATCGGGGCTTTGGAATTGTTGTATGTTGAAATGCCTGCATTGCGAAACTCCGAAACCCCATTTCTTGAATGTAGAATTTTAGTTATTTGACTTGTTAATGAGTAGGCGGATCCATAATTCTTAAGAGATTAGGATCGTTTGATTTAATGAGAGACTTCATCAACGGTGAGAATTAAGCATGTGCTGTTTTTATTTAAATGAGAATGAAATCTATTAAAGTCTAAAGTTTTTATAAACATATATGTGTTCCAACATAGGCTCCATCTAGGGATCTCGTCTCCCTGTGAGACGCAGAAGAACAATAGACCAAGTAGCCTTTATTGGGTAAATGGAGTCATTATTTCATTTATGTGAAACACATTCTGAAAAAGGACACACAAACGGACTTTGGACTTCATCCATATCTCTGAAAACTTTCAAAACTTAATCATTCATCAATCTCAAGTTTAGGCTTATTAATGGAATATTTTTCTTAAAAATGATTTCAGATTTGCTTAAGATAATCAAAACAACCTTTACTGATCTATCATACACTGTTCGATTTTGTTCGCATCAAGGAAAAGTAATTTTAATGTTTTACTCAAGGAGTTCCATGTTGGATTAGAATGTAGATCTAGTCGAAAAGAGAACTAGTTACCATAGTGCATTATAATAAATGTATAACAACCTTGCAGATATCGTAGACATTGCTTCACTTCCAAAGAGCCTGTTCAGTACCCCGTTGAAATTATCTAATTCCCATATTGAATTTCCTTTCAAAACTTCAATCAATAATTTTGCATTTAAATGCCGAGATGAGGGCAATCATTTAATGAATTTCCTTTCATCATATCTCTTTGGACTAGATGGGGGTAATCATTTTATGAATTTCCTTTCACCATCTGTCTTATATTTTTTTCAAACATGAAGCAGGGAAATCAATTTGTATACAATATACCAGGGATGACATCTGTTTATAATTTAGCATCATAGGTCTGTTAACTCACTTTGATTACTCTGGACTAATCTTCTTCCGACCTTCAAAACACCTTCGCTTATAGGAAGTTTTCAAGGGGAACTTTTAATTTTCAGGGACTTTCCTTGAGTGAAACTAATTAGTCTAAATTTGTTAGAATAGATAAAGTAGTTAGGATTAGCCCAGACATACTTTATTTCAGTTAAAGTCAGAGGGATCATAAATATTTTTACCTATTCTCATGTTGCAGACTTATTTATGAGCTTTCAGAGTCAAGGTGAAGTCCTTTTTCCTCCATGAAGATCAAGAAAAGATATTTAGAATCACAGGAAAATACAGCTTGAAGATAAGCAGGAAAAATAGAAAGAGGATTTAGATATTCTATCGTGAAAACGGTCAGCTTATGGATTCTCGAATTTTTTTCTTTAAAGTCTTTTTATTGCTTACTTTCTTATTATAAATTTTATTTCATTTTTTTTTATTTTATTTTTAATTTTATTTTATCCAGAGAAAACACTTGAGAATTAAAACATAATTTTATGTTCCTCTGGTTGTAGATTAGGTGACAACATTTGTACAGATGAAACTTCTGTCATACCTAGTGATATCTCCTAGAAAATTTAACCTGGGTCAGTAGGGAAGAAGTTCATACCTCAAATTTTCAACCAAACAAACTATCTATTTATCACCTGTTTTGAGAGAAAGCCAATGTTTTGAAATGTGAGCATCGATTTATGATACAACTTATCTCTCGACTATCAACTGGTATCCTGTAATGAAAATAAACATGAGAGTTGTCAGGAAATTTTGTAGATTGGAACTCTATGCGTTACTTATTTTTATATTTTTGTTTTTATGAAATCGACAAACCTGTTTTTATTTACAGTGAAAGTAAAGACTTACCGAAGAAACAAAAAATTGTAAACAAAAATGTGAAAATCAAACCGGTATATACAATGGGAGTTCAAAATCTAGTTACTGCATGAAACGAGTCAGGTAAAACCCATTGATAGGGGCGTTAAGGATTTTCCCATCAAGATTTTCTAACAAAAATGAATTCTTTCCCTCAGAAGCTGTGATATTGAAAGGTCCACACCAGATATGGTCAAATTTGTTGTGATTTCCTGAGTCTTCCTTCCTGGCATTCCATTTTAAAACCAGGTCACTAGGGAGGAATTCCCTATCTTTAGATTTTTGGTCAAATAGGGCTTTCATGTTATCCTGATAATTCTAGAGTCTCTCATCCACTTCATCCCTATTTTGTTGGACTTATATCAATTTATTTATTCTTCTGGTGATGTCATTTGGCTCTTCCTTCGCATCCTTCCAGAGTTTCATTATGGGTAGAGCAAGATTTATGGGGAGAACCACATTGATTCCGTATACCATTTGAAAGGGGGACATTTCGATGGATTTCTTAGTGCCTATTCTATTAGCCCATAAATGATATTTCAAATTCACATGCAAGGCTTTCTCATTTCTAGTCAACACTTTTTTAATTATAGTGATTAAACTATTGTTTGAGGACTCAACTAATCCATTGCCTTGAGGATAGTAGGTTGTTGAATGTCCTAGTATAATGTTGTACTTTTGACAAAAACTTACCATAACCATGGATTTGAAAGCTTGGGAATGATCAGTGACTATATTCTGATGACAGTCAAATCTCGATAAAATGTTCTCTTCTAAGAAGCTGATCACCACTGTGTCCGTTGCGTTTCACGTTGGAATGGCCTCCACCCATTTAGTGAAATAATCAGTAGCAGTCAAAATCCACTTATGTTGTGCGCTTGAATGTGGATGTATTTCACCGATGAAATTTAGACCCCATTGCTGAAACAAAGCTTATGTTTTGATAGGGACCAAAGGTAAGGCCGAAAGCTTTTGCTTTCCTTAAAACAGTTGGCATGGGTTACAGGCTCTAACTTTGGCATTCACATTAGTGAATAATTTCGACCAATAATATCCAACTATCAGGATTTTATAGGTCATTTCTCTCCAGTCGTGATGCCCTCCACACACCCCTTCGTGAAATTCATTTATGACTCTCTCTGTTTTAGATTATACTAAAAAACTCAATAAAAAGCTCGGAGGATCCTTCCAATATAGTTGGTTATCCATGATACAATACTTTACTGCGTGCAACTTCAACGTTCTATCTTTGGAAGGGGTCATATCACTTGGACACTGCAGAGTTAGAAGGTAATAAACTATGTATTTATACTAGGCAAAGGAAGAGAATTTTTCTTAGATCTCGGTTGTAGGTATAGTAACATCAAGTTCGTCTATGTTTGGAAAATATTCATAAGCTTGTAGGTTATTTATCCCAAGTGCCCGAAAATTTGATTCGGTTAGTAATTTAGCCAAGCCCTAACCTTTGACAAGTTTGGTCGGTTTTACTTCTAGGTCAAATTCTTGAATCTTGGCTAACCATCGGCCCCTTTTTCCATCACTATCTGGTTGAACTAATATATCCTTGACAACGATGGTTGGTACATAGGTAATTATCTTAGAATGGAGTACACAAGTCCTGAAAGCTTTGAGGGCATTTACCATTGCGTATGCTTGTTTTTCCAATATATCATATTTCAGTTCATCATCTCTGAGACTTTTACTAAAAAATGCTATTGGCTGCTTGAAACCTTCATCGTTTTTTTGTAAGAGCACGACCGCGATAGTGTGTTCGAAGGCGAATGAGAAAATCAAGAATTCTTTCACATAATCTGGGCTAGCCAACACTGGTGCTTCACTTATAACTTTATTGATTGTTCGAATGACGCTTTGGCTTCGGTTGTCCATTTCACTTCGCTTTCCTTTTTGAGCATATCTGTAATCAATTTTACAATTTCAACGAAGTTTGGGATGAATCTTCTTAAAAAATCAATTTATCCTAAAAATAATTGTATTTCTTTTCTGTTCCTAGGAATATTGATAGTATCTATAGCTTCAACCCTTTTCGAGTCGATTTTGATTCCATTTCGAGATACTATATGGCCCAAGAGTTTACCTTCCTACATTGCAAAGTGAGATTTCTTGGGATTCAGAGACAAACCAATTTTTTGACATTTCTCAAACGTTTGTTTGAGGTGTATTAGGTTCTCTGCATCAGATTTAGAAAACACTTTTAGATCATCAAGATAAATGACAACAAAATTATCTCTTTCGCCGACAAAGGTGATTTCCATAACTCGTGGGAAAGTGGCTCCCACGTTCATCAAACCGAATGGCATTTTGTCATACATAAAGGCACCCCATGGGGTAGTGAATGCAGTTTTCTCTTTGTCATCCTCGTGGACTGAAATTTGATTATAGCCTGAAAATCCATCAATCATAGACATTCTATTTGCTATGACCACTTTTTCCAATACGTGATCCATTTTAGGTAATGGATGATTATCTGTGAGAGATGATCTGTTTAAATTTGTGAAATCTACACACAGTCTGATTTCACTGTTTTTCTTCCTGACTGGAACCAAATTGGCTACCCACTCAGAATATCTGAGTGGAACAATGATCTTGGCATCTAGGAGATTTTTCACCTCCTTTTCTATCACAGGCAGTAGTATGGGATTTATCTTTCCGAGCTTCTTCCAGAAAGGTTTAACGCCCTGTTTTAAGGGAATTTTGTGTTCAATTACGGTGGTGTCATAAGTTCTTAATTCATCATAAGACCAGGTGAAAAAATCCTTGTACTACTTGAGTAACTATGCATATTTGATTTTCATTTCAGGGGGAACATATTTAGATATCTTTACCATCTTAGGAGTTTCCTTCTTGCCTATGTTACAGTCTTCAACCTCTTTAGGCTGAGGCTGCAAAGTAGACTTTAAGGGAATATCCTCATGATCGAATAATCTTTCCAAAGGAATCAAACCTTTAGGGATCTGATTATTTTTCAGTACCAACATGCAGTGATTAACGATCTTGTTTTGGATTTCCTGGGGATCTTCACCTTCCTGCATAATCCAAGCAGGGTCATTCTGATTTTCCGGATCAATATGTATTTCAGAAAATTCTTCCATCATTTCTAGGAATTGCTTGATTTGCTCATCATTCTCGAAGACTTTCCAGTGTTGAACATTATTTGGTATGGAGGGTCTGTGCCTCATTTCTATGTGATACTTTAGTTTGAGGACAGTAGGAGGTACAAACATTGCGGCTTCTTTGGCCAATGAATCTGCCTGTTGATTCTCCATTCTGGGGATATGGTGGATATTAAATGATGAGAAAAATTGTCAATCAGATCCCAGGAACAATTTATGTAGGACCTCAACCTTGGGTGTTTGTCCTGGTACTATTTCTTTATCTATTTCACGATCAATTCCGCATCACCATAAACTATCCGATCTTCAATTTTTAACTTCCTGGCAGCCTCTAATCCTAAAACCAGGGCTTCATATTCGCATACATTAGTTTTACAATCAATGTTCCACTGTAATCTGCAAGAAAAGAGAATAATGAACTCGTCTTCGGGTTCCACAAACAACACTCCATCTCTTGCTCCTTCACAAGATGAAGCACCATTGAAATACATTTTCCAAACTCCAACAATATTTACATTTTTATTTGTCTTTTCTATTTTTTCTTTTTCTGTACAATTTTCTTCTATACATTCATCTAAATTATCATTGAGAGATAATATACAGTTTCCTAAATCCTGATTAGCGACATATGCAAGGCAATTATTTGGATTTTGTGGGTCACTTACAGTATATGCCAACCTTGTTTCTCTGTACAGGAGAGTGAACTGCCTACCAAAGATCGATATTGTAGTGTATGTCATGTTGAGTTGAATGGATCCTCCAAGTTTGGCACCCCAAGACCTGGATAACAACATGCCATAATTTGCAGGGATATCAACAACAACTACATCCATCATAATACTTTTTAAAGGAATCTATGCAAGATTAACCACTAAATCTTTATTCATACCCACACATTTAACTTTTCTTGAATCAAAAGAATATAGATCTCTGTATGGTTTGGTAATTTCAAGGTCCAATGTTTCCATAATATCTTTGGGCATCACATTGTGGGAGGCTCCATAATATAACATACAATTATGGAGCAGATGATCATGCACAGTTAGTGTGATGTATAAAGGAACGACAAAATCTCTGGCATTTTCAAAATGCAAACCAAACATCATAGTCGGTTTATCATCTTCTAAATTTATAACATCTGCATGACTTTCAATATCCAAAAAATTTATCATTTTGGCAATCTGCTTTCTATATGTAGGGTTTTTTGCCAGTTCAACTAGATGTACAGGGATCTTGATTTTATTAATCTCATTTTCTAGATTGAAACTCCCCGTTGTCTTTTCGACTTCTCTGGTTGGGATCTCTATCTCCCTTATTTTCTGTTTTATTAGTTTGTGTTGCTTTTGTTTTGGCTGTCTTTGTTTTGAAAGTCAGAATTTCCACTGCTTTTGTATTAGCAGTCTGTGATTCAACTGCTGATTGAGCTACCTCACTCTCTTTACTTCTCATCAAGATCTTCTTCAGTTGGGTAGTTGTGACATTTCTATCTCTAGGCCTCAAATTATACTTCTGTTGAAGCTCAACCATTATATTGCCGACGATTCCTTGATAAACATAATCTTTTGTAATATTTATGCTATCATCATTAAACATGTATTCTGCGCCTAAAGACCTTTCATAATATTGCCTCCTCAAATGAGGTTCTCGATCATCATCACTAAGATTATTCATGTCTTCCTCTAACTCCTCAAGGCTTCGCATGTCGCCTCATCCTATAAAATTTTCGTTTTTAAAGGGGGTCTGAATCTTTTGATCTTCATTTTTTATTTGTCTTTGTTGCGTTTGAGGGTTAGGATTTCTTTTGAAATATTTTCTAGCGAATTGATCTGTTTTAGATTGGTCCAGTTCCATCCTCGAGATTTTGTTTGATAATTCTTTAATTATTTTTGCCATGTCATCCATTTTGTCTTCCACAAACCTCCCAGATCCAGAAGGTCCTGCTTGTTCTCTGAATCATTTGGTTTCTTTATTTCCCGATTCAACTTTAGCTTTCAATTTTCCCAATGCCATCATATTTGATTCGATTTCTATATCATCGTTTCTCATTCTTGTGAGGTTTGCAGATCTTCTTTCCCTCAACAGAAAGGAAAAGTCAGGCTCAAAAGCCCCAACGAAAGTCACTTTTGTTGTAGGTTGGGAAGGTTTAACCTCAGCTAGAAATTTGTTATACAGTTTATTAAATCTCTGAGTGAATTCAAGAACCGTCTCTAAATTTTTCTTTCTTAAAGATCTGAACTCGGTTAAATAATAAAGGTGATCTTTCCCTCTCTCCCCATTGTCTGAGAAAGGCATTTTCTAACTCGTCATATGTTCTTATAGAACCTGTTGGTAGCCCTCGGAACCAGGTTCTCCCCTGTCCTTCAAAATTTTGAACTAGGAGCTTTGAATAAACATCCTTGTGCTCAAGGCCAAGGATATCAGCAAATTGATTGAAAAAATATATATTTTCAGTGGTCGTTAAGTCTCCCTCTCCTGTGAACTTTGGCAGGTTTTTCATATAGTTTTCAGGTAAATCATGGAGGGGAACTGAGAGGACTAAAGGAGCATACCTAGCAGCTACTTTAGCAAAAATTATAGGAGGTGGGAGTGGTTCTTAACTGCCTCCTCCTCCACCTCCAACACCCAGTACTCCTCCACCTCCACCACCTCTGACACCACCTCCGACACCACCTCCTCCGACAACAACCATTGATAATATAGGGGATGAAACTTGGAGATTATAGAGAGGATTTTCAAATATGTGTAGTGACATTCTGGCTACTTCGGGATGAAGAGAAAGGGGTTCTAGGAACTGATTGTCAGGAGACAAAAAATCAGAAAAAGGGGGGAAAAGAGAGATGAGGACTAGGTTCTTCGAACTTGCAGGATATATAGACGAGAGATCCAACAGGAGTCGAATCAAAGTGTAAGATATATTCTTCGAAACTTTGGGAAGCTGGAAACTTTATTTCAGGGACTGATGGAATATCAATCAAAGTAGGTATCAAGATGGGTATTTTTCCTTTATTAGTAAAGGAGGCAATTGAATCGGTTTCGGTCTTTATCTCGGGTAAAACCAACTCGGGGTTTATGATTTTGGCTTCAACTCTATCAGCCAATGTTTCTCTGAAATGGATTTGGGTGGAACCTTCTTGCAGAGTTAACTGTTCAGGTGGAACCTTAACATTAGACTGTGTGGGCTTGGGTTGATAAACCTTACTTGTGGAAGTAGTGGTCTGCTTAAGGTATCCCCTTGGTTTTAATTTTTTTTTATGGTCGGATACAGGCGTGGTCTGCTTATCATCAGGGTTTTTTCTGGTATTCCTTTGATTGAATGTCATCTTATTAGTGGTGGAGTTGCCAAGTGAAAATTAAAATTAGCCTTAATACTGTATTCTGTATTTGTTCACTACCAAAGAGAGAAACTTACCATGTCGTTCTCCCAAGGAAAAATAAGTTCGTTTCTCCATCCCCGGCAACGACGCCAAAAATATGTTGTTCCTGAGATTAAACTTAAGGCTCAAAGCATAATGTCAGGCATTAGGAATTAAAGAATGATTTGTTTTAAGGGTGCTTTTTCTTTCTGTTAGTTATGTAAGAATTTAAATCCTCAAATTAGATTAATAGTTGAACAAAACACAGGTCGTGTTTCATCGTCTAAGTCAATTAATCAAATTGAGTGGTGATGAAGAAAGTTACAAAACTATTAAACAAGCTAAGGCATCAATGACAGAAGAATCTTACCTTGTTTATAGTAGAAGAAAGAGTGAAATGCACCCTTGAAAAGATATATGATATAATTATCCAAGTAGCTTGCAGGTCTTGTATTTTCTGATAGCAAACACAGAGGAAAAACTACTTGCTTATCAGATAACTAAATGAAATATGATCACAATAGATGTTGTACTAAATTGTAGTCATTCTCTTATCGAGGAGTAACATAAAGAAAACTGGGAGTATGTAATACAAGAAGAGAACACAACTCAAACAACGCAAAATTTGGAATCACTGTCTGTGCTTGTATAAATACTCACAAAGGATGACTTTTCTTAGTTACAATATGACAAGAAGCAACCCTTGTTCATTATTCTAAATATGTATTTATACAAAAGGTTCTCAACCCTAAATGGTTGGAATTCTCCTTATTTCTAAAATAGTAAAGGTTACAAAACGTGAAATCTGAAGTGCTTCACTTGCATCTCTTTTGTCTTTTCGTCATGCTAGCAGAGGAATTTTTCTTTCCTGTTGTCCAGCTCAGAAATAGATAATCTCTAATCATGATCTATACAGATGATGTGTACAGACTACCTCATTGGTTCTCGAAGGTGCTTTTTTTTCCTTGTTCGATACATTTAACACATTTGCTCACAAATTGTACAACCATCCTGGAGGGTTCTGTGAAGTCATTTTCCTCAAAACACATAATTTATTTTCTAATTGAGGCTATCTATTATCCATTCTCATATCTTATGAAGCTATAGACTATAACGACAAACTGGGCTTCACTAGCCATCTATTTATCTGAGTAATATCGATCTGCTTTAATTGTAATATTTCAGCCTGAGACTCTTCCATGTTGGTCTTAATGTTAAGTTGATGATTTGCTATATCAACTTGTCCTAGTACTTCAGAGATATTATCTTTGTCGAGGCCTAATGACTCTTTGTAAAGTGAATGAAAAGCTTCTTCACAAGCTTCTTTGACTTCCTTAGCCATCTTTTTACTTTCGGCTATGTTGGCTTCCCAGGCCTTCAATATTATATCGCCTCTAATTTTCTCCGAAACAGATAACCTGGAAACTATAGATACTCCTTCTCTTTCCGATGACACGACTGCTTCTTGGAAATTGGTCCGAGCGGCAATAAAATCTCTCTCCTTTAAACAAATGTTATCTAAGGCTTGATTTACCACCTGAAAGTGGTTTTGGATAGCTTCTACCTTTTTGAAAAGGCTTCGCTTTGTTGATTCCAATTCCTTATGTACTTCTAGAATTTGGGTTTGGAAAGCTAATATATCCACTACTTTTTTTTCATTTAAACTTACCTTTGCTAGCAACTGCCTGACTAATTTGTCGCTTGTCTTTGACTTTTTCTGCATCTCATCAAGACCGGATTTGAGTTGCTGGATTTCCTGTCCATCATTGGCTCTAATATGCTCGAGATCCTTGTTGATCTCACTCCTGACATTCTTTTCCACCGTTTTCATTTGATTTTACAATTGGCCTATCAAAATATCTTTCTGCTTCAACTTCTCATTCAGGTTTCTCACTGAAAACTGGTTTGTTGTCACGAAAGCTCCCAACGAGCCTGCGACCTCTATAGAAAAGTCTTCTTCTTCTAGGGCCTACCCATCTAATCACACCCCATGCCTTTTAATAGTTGTGCCCTCCTTCTGATGTGTTTTTGTCTTTACCATAGCCCTTCTCTTCTTACTGAAGAACAATTCCAAAGGAGGCATCTCTGCTGCTGAAATAGGTGTAAGGTATCCTATGAATACAACTTCGGCCATCGGGTTCCCTCCACTGAATTGTAGAGGTGTGTCAGATTTGATAGGACTACCTATCTCAGTGGATGTCTTTTTCTTGGTTGTGTCAGTTGCTGGTTTACCCAATGTGGACTATGGCTTTTCTTCTTCCTTATTTATCAAGGTCTCAGTTTCCTTCAAATTTTCTTGAGCATCCTGTCCACTAGAGCTCCCTGTTTCTAACCCTTGGGTCTCTTTTTTTTGTGTGGCTGGAGGTGTCGGGATTTCTTTTTGCAATAATTTGGGGAGGCCATTTCTTTGATGTTTCTGGAAATTATAAAACTCGACCATTTTATCTGATGTCAGAGCTTGAATTTGATTGTAGTTAGCCACTATGTCACCACTTCAGTCAATGAACGTCTGAGATTCCCTTGCTCTCTCTGTGATTCATTGGCTCATTTTACTTACCAGTGTCCTATGATCCTTGAATATAGGCAATGCCAATTGGCCCTGCTTCACCAACCCGCAGAGGCGACCATTGACCTTACCTCGTCACTAGAGGATCTTCATGTCATTTCTCCTGAGCCCAAGGCACACCCAATGCCTCCATGGTTCTTAAATGACGTCTTTGAGGATTTACCCCGCAACCCTCCCAACTCTCCTGCTCATTCCCCTACGGATACTCTCCACCCAACCACCATGGGTACCCCTCAGTACTTCAATATATGGTTTATGTCGATTGAACCCTCCCTCTCTCCTAGCATTGCTCCCTCTGCTTCTCCATCAGGGGGCAACTACACTCTCACCGAGATCACTCCTCATGATCCCTTATATTCCCACCGTTTCTAATGCGACGAGGAAATATTGGAAGAGCTACACCACCTGGACTCTCCTTGGGATGCACTACATCACCGTGCCCTCTTCTCTCCTCAGGAAGCCCTCATGCCTCCTAATCAAAACCCCATTTACGCGGTCAAAACCAAATATTTTATCCCGTCAGAGCCTATCGATTGGTTCAACAATCCCATTCCTGCCCCCGACGCTT
This sequence comes from Picea mariana, assembly GCA_032191745.1. Lineage (NCBI taxonomy): Eukaryota > Viridiplantae > Streptophyta > Pinopsida > Pinales > Pinaceae > Picea > Picea mariana. The sequence continues at coordinate 39,365 of JASDQU010243406.1, read as the reverse complement.
TTGAAGAAGGTAATATGGCCAACATTTCCCCCACCATCAAAATCGACATTTCCATTAAAGATGGCATCGTCGAAGAACTCATCATTGGAGCTGCTTGCACTCCTCAGGAAATCGCCGCATATAAAGCCCTCTTCCAGGAATATAGGGATATTTTCGCCTGGTCATACACAGAAATGCCTGGCCTCGATCCCTCTATTGTCGAGAATTGCATCGACACCTGGCCTGACATCACACCAGTTCACCAGAAACAACGACCGCTACACCCATCTAAAGCCGTGGCTATCAAAGCCGAAATTGACAAATTACGTACGGCCGGGTTTATTTACCCCATCGCTTATACTTCGTGGGTTTCCAACCCTATACCAGTCGACAAAAAATAGGGCACTATCCGCGTTTTCACCGACTTTCGTGATCTCAATAACACATGTCCAAAAGACAACTTTCCAACGCCTTTCATCGACCAAATTATCGACGACTGCGCTGGTCACGAGGCTCTCTCCTTTATGGACGGATTTTCTGGGTATAACCAAATTCAAATTCACCCAGCCGATCAGTATAAAACCGCATTCATTACCACGTGGGGTGCTTTTGCATATCGTGTCATGCCTTTCGGCTTAAAAAATGCCAGCGCAACTTTCCAGCGAGTGATGACATACATCTTTCATGATCTGGCTGAAATCATCTTCGCCTACTTGGACGACCTCACAGCTCGATCCAAGAAACACACCCAGCATCTCGATGATTTACGAATCATCTTTCAATGGTGTCGTCAGTACAATATCCGCTTGAATCCTCTCAAGTGTGTATTCTGTGTCACCTCCGGGCGCCTCCTCGGTTTTATTGTTTCCCAAAGTGGTATTACCGTGGACCCCCTCAAAGTCAAAGCTATCACCGAAATTCCACCTCCTCGAAATTTACAGCAACTTCAGAGTCTACAGAGCAAAGCTAACTTTCTCAGATGCTTTGTTCCCGATTACACCATACGCGCACACGGTTTCCTCAGCTTACTACGTCACGACATCCCTTTTCATTGGGACAACTATGCCCAACAGTCATTTGACGATCTTAAAGAAGCGCTTTCAAATGCACCTTTAATTAGCACACCTGACTACAATCGCGACTACATCCTTTACGTATCAGCATTAGCTGTATCAGTAGCCGGCGTCCTCGTCCAGCTCGGAGATGACAATCGTGAACATGTCATTTACTACGTTAGTAAGAACCTCTCAAGGCCACCCTTGAAGTATAAACACGAAGAGAAACTTTCTCTTGTAGTTGTCCTCGCAGTCCAGAAACTGTGCCATTACATTCTGCTTCGCACCACAAAGGTCGTCACAGATTCCAACCCTATGCAATACTTGCTCAGCCGTCGACAAGTTAACGGAAAATTCCCTCGATGGATCGTTATCCTTCAAGAGTACGACCTCGAGTTCTCAACACCTAAGAGTAAGAAGGCCCTCGTTCTTGCCGAACATGTCATGGCCCTCCCCTCTGACACCCCCAGTGCCCCCGTCAACACCGACTTTCCTGACGAACATCTCTTTTACATCGCGTCAGATGATCCTTGGTATGGTGACTTTCTTGTCTACCTACGAACTCAAAAGTTCGGTAACCACCTATCACGAGATGATCGTCGACGTATTCGCCATCAGGCCCCCCACTATCTCCTCATCGGAGACATCCTATACCGGTGGGGTGTTGACACCATTCTTCGTCGATGCCTGACTATTGATGAGGCCGACAGTCTTAAACGACTGCCACAGCGGTGCATGTGGGGGCCATCTTTCGGGTATATCCACTGCTCAAAAGATTATCTGAGCCAGTTACTTTTGGCCTACCCTGTTTCATGATTGCATTCATGCTGT
>JASDQU010243406.1:0-32296 GCA_032191745.1 Picea mariana | reverse complement strand
ATAAATGCACTCTAATTTACTTAGGTAGATCTAGAGCTCAACAACCTCCGCAGTATCACGAACCCTCCATTTCATCCACAATCAGTTAGCCCATCTGCGAACCTACCCTCATTTCACCTACCTCATACAGAAACTCACCAATGGGGCCCCCACCCTTCATCAGTCTTCCAAGCACACTATGCCCTACGTGGGCCAACCATATCACACTGGGGCACCTGTTTCTGTATTTGTACATTTCTCCCCAAATTATTCGTTATTTATTTGTACAAACGTCTTTATTTCTAGTCATTACATTTTCTGTCGTCATCGTTGGCGACTTGCTTCCTTTTTGGCCACGCGCAACCCATGTTACCCTTGGTTGGAGCATTACTTATCATTTATCATTGACGGCATCGTCCATATCTTCAGAGTACTCCACAGGTCACTTACCTCTACCCTCTGAATTTGTTCACCTTGACCGCCTCTGGCACAACTTATCGCCGGTCTTGTAGTCCCCCTGACACTCGACCCTGTTACACGGTTGCGGCCACTTTTTATCTCACACATCCTCCAACCAAGGGCAGTCTTGAGTCTTCCCACTTCTTGAATTCGTCCATGTACCTCTGCCACTTCCTCACCTCAGGAGATTCTACGAAGCTCCTTGCTTCTGGGATTCGCGTTCCCCTTTTTTCGACATCAGCATAATTTTCCGGAAGGGTGACAGTATCTTGATTCTCATTCTCCATTCAATGAGAGATCTCGGACATCACAGGGTGAAACACCATTGCTCCCTGCTGTCGTTGTCCCCCATAACATTCGACGCCAACACTTTCTCATGTTATGGTGGGTCTTATTGTGCGACTATTGCAGTTATTTTCATCATTTGCCGAAGACCTCTGAACGTGGTAGGGCCATCAATGCCTGCATCATCGCCGGTACTTCTTTCCCACGATCATTGCCTATTTTTCAGAGTATCTTCCTTTGCAGAATTGTCTTCTGCCTTTATCATCACCGCCCCCAAGGGTGCTGCAGTTGTCTACACCAACACTTCAGTCATCTTTTTTCAAGAGTTACATAACACGAGCATGGGGCATGCCCGCCTCGTTTGTACACAGTTTTCTATTTTGCACAACTCACTGAAGGTCGGGTCCTACCGGTTCCTTTTTTCTCCAACGGATTGCTCTGAATGATCCCACTCTTGCTCTATCTTACAACAACATTCTCAGTAGAAGAAACATTGATGGATTTCGGCTATACATATGCTCCTAACCTCATCCATCAGGGGGCATCTGTTATCACTGAAATTTTGTCCGCACACGGCGATAAGAACTCAGCATCGTCAAACAGTAATGAAGTCATTCATGGCACTGAATTTATTTCACAGCATTCCAAAAAGGTCAAAAACTATACAAAATAGTGAAAAATTGAAAAGCGCTTTACAGAAGTTGGGCGCGCACACAAATGCGCGGAACAGAAACGTACCATGCGCGCATACGTGCACGATACACGACTGTTATCACAAAAATCCACGCACCTGCTAAACGACGCATTTATTGAAGTGGTCGGCCTCCCAACTACTTATGGATCAGCTCCCAAGCCGATTTGACCCTCAAATCTGAGCTGAATCCGCATGGTAGGCTGGTCAAAGACCTAATAAAGCCCTAAAGAGCCTCTTTTCACACTACAAAGGAGTTACACAATAACCCAATGCAATGCTATAAAAAGCCATGAAGAAACCTCATTTTCTCAAGGAATTTCATGCAATGTTATGCTGCCTATATTGTTTTAAGGACTCCATCCTTGACAAGATCATTTTGGCACCATTTCATGGCAACCTTTTGAACAGATTTAACTGATAATCCTTGGGTACGAATTTATTCTTAAGCTTAGCTACCATTCTATCCCAACTTTTAATCTTGTCCTTACCTTTTCTCCTTCTGTCAGCTTGCAACTTGTCCCACCATAAATATGCATGTCCCCTCAACCTAGTCACATCATGATCTAATCTCTTCTCATCATCAATCTCCTCATAGTCAAAGTATTTTTCTAAAGTACTTATCTAGTCAAGCAACTCTTCTACATTCAAATTACCTTTGTATATTGGGACTTCCATCTTTGCTCTAGTTCCCAGCTTGACAACTTATCTCAGTAACCATTCCTTTTTTGCGTCTCCTCCTGCAACTTCTTCTTCTTCTTCTGGGTTTTCTCTCTCAACATCACTAACATCACAAACTTTTGGTGCCATTATTTATGTTGTTTCCATGACGTCCAACCTTGCTCGAAGCTGTCTCATTTCCTCCTCCATATATTCATTTGCTACATGTCTCTCCCTTCATCTCCTCAACGACATGGTTCCAAATGTTTATTCTCATAGAGATTATTCTTTCTCTGATACCACTTGATGAAAAACCCCTATGGCCTGTGTGATTTCCTGGTCTAGGATCAAACTACACAGGAGTTGGAGTGGCTCTCAGGATCCCATCGACCAATACACTTAACTTACCCACATGATTCTTTTTACACAGGTGTGGAATTCAAATTCATGCGGGTTTATTTGGTCTAGGAAACTCGTGCATGTGACCATGACTTGTGACCAAGCGTCTCGGGAAAGGGCTATTCGACACTCCAGGACTCCAGCTTCAGGATTTTCTCCGCTCCAACAACAATCAACATAGTTTCCCAAAACAATCGAATCTTTGAACTCCTGAAGAGTCTGAGGATCAACGATCCACACTCCTTTGCTAGATCAATGGCCCAAATTTACTTCGGGCTCTATAACTCTGGAAGATTCTTGCAATTACTATCGACCGAATCTGGTCATAAAGAGACTTGACCGACAGGTGTAGGTGCAACCCTATTCTCCCACTAATGGTCCAACGTAAAATTGATATTAAATAGAAAGACAGAAAAAAGTATGTCTCCTTTCAAAATCTACGATTGACACAAACTTCGGAACTCCAGGCTTCGGAGGTTCTACGCGCTCCAACAACTATCACCCAAGATCTCCTGGACAACCGAACTACAAACAGATTGAGATATATGACTCACATATTATTGCTAATTGACGTTCAAGATTAACTCCGGGCTTTAGAGCTTCGAGAGATTCTTCACCTCGTGCAACAATGCCTCAACTTCCTCAGAGTGTTGAATCATTGAACCACTCGGGGATCCAACAGATCACACTCACCTGCTAATCTATAGTTGAGATTTACTCCGGGACTTCAGAGCTTCGGGGCTCTAGTCCTACCTTGAAACAAACATCTTAAAAATTGTCAGAGCAGCGAATTTCGAAGGACTTAGCACTTAACGACCTTGCTCCTTCTCCCAATTGAACGACTGTGAGTGTTATAGCAATATTTGCCTCACCCTATGAAAAATTGCACATAAGGCCTTTTTCCATTTCCATATGCAAAATTGAAGTCCCTTTTTGCAAATCGCAGAGCTAAAACCATTATTTTTCCACATATACATGCCCTACCTATTGTAAAACATGCACATACGTAGGTTACACTACTACAACACACATACATCGGGACTTTTGCCCAAAATTAAAAAATGGTGTCGGGTTTCCATGTCATGTCACGAGATCCATGATCCTTGACCTTCCATATACTAGAAACGTTCTGAATCGACCCTTCAGTTCCACTTGAAGGATACAAATGGGCCAAATCTGAGCTATGGAAAAGAGGAGAAGAATTCAGCTTTGAGAGCAAAGTTACTTTGGAGAAATTATTCACTTCATATTGAGTCTGCATCCCTTTGTCCTTTTAACTTTGAACACATTGTTCAACCCCCAAGCTCTTTCCTACTTGATTGAGAATCTCCTTGTATCTCTTCTATGAGATTGCCTTTGATGGAGAATTGAAGTGGTAGAGGCCCAGCTGGAAGGGACTTAGTTTTTCGGTTCTGAACTGTGCCGATACAAAAGTTTGTGATTCAATCACTTCTGTTGATTACATTTTAATATAAATACTATTTCCTCGTCCAATTAATATCTTGCAAATATTTGAATTGTTATTCCATGGGTGTATTTGTTATGAATGTTTATGGATTATGCTATTGAATGTGCTAGCATTATATACTATCACCATCTTCTTGCATTTATTGGTTGTTGAGCACAAGTTGCAGATGTATTGCTTTGAGTCAAGTGCTCCACGATGGACTTCATTGAACATCTGGATGAGGTAGGCCTTTTATCTTGTCTTGTTGACATATTTGTTTATATAGGATACCTGAGATTAGAGTTCATTTCTGTAGTCATTTCCGTCTGTTGTGGTTTACCCCTAGCCATAGAGATATTTTCCTCATAACAAAATTGGTGACCATACTGGGGAGAGAATATTATTTTTTGGGGTTTGGAGTATTTTTCTCCTTAGATTTCTCTTGTTTGTATTGAGTTTCTTGTCATATGACTGCTTGACAACCTTTTTTCGTTTTGAGTTTGATTTTCTTAGCCTTCTCCTTAGCTTGGCTATGTTTTAACACATATACATGGGTTTTTACTTGACATTCGCGTACATATGCATGTTTTCCTTCTGCAAGAGGCGTATATACATGCTTTTTCCCTGAACAATTGCGTACATCACCCTTTGTTGCTTGGTTGTTGGGTTTGATGGTTGCTGGGTAGGTTTTGATGATTGTTGAGTCTTCTTGGGTCTCTGTTATGACTATTAAGTGTCTGTGGAGTGACAAGAAACCTTTCTTTGGTTGAATTTTTGGGTGGTTTCTTTCTCATCATCCTTTTCATTTGATTTTCCTTTCATCTTGGGCTGGGTGTTTTCTCCTTGATATCCTACTTGGTTTGTCTTTGTTTACATACAATAGAGTTTTTATATCAAGCTGTTGTTCATTCCTTGCATTTTCATTCGTTTATATTTAAAATACAAAAATATTAGGCATTTTACATTGTTGATCTTTAAATATTTTGAGTCTTTATCATTGATCTTAGTACATGTAAAGAAAGATTGCATTTTATTTCGAATTGCAGAACTGAATTGAGAATTACATTTTGAAAATCATATAATTTATTAGGAATTGAAGTTAGGAATTTTCATTGTATTCATATTCATTTATTTTACTCGATGAGTCATAACATCACTAGTTTCATGACCACACCTTTTTTAGTAAGCAAGGGCACTAAAAGTAATGCTATAATTTAAAATTGATTAGTAATGATTTTATTTTTCTAGGGTGCACAAACTAGCTTAGGATTTAGAGCCTTGGAATAGGATTTTTTGAGTAAACTTCTCCAAGGCTATGAAATCAACATATGTGTCTGACTAAAGGAGTGGAGAAATCCATTGTATAATCCGAAATATCATGAGGATCTTCTTACATCGGAGTTAAGCACAAGGTCGTGTGAAGTTGGTTGAAGGGATATCCCCTCGAGACCTTCTTAGCGTTAGATATATTTATGGGGATCTATTCGTATATGGGGATCTTTCTAGTACCCTTACCTCTGTGAGAGGAGGTGCTTTCAAGGTTTAGAGATTTGTTACCCTGCCCATACAGTGGACTTGACTTACGATTGTTAGCATGTGCATTGATTATACCATGGTTGCTTAGTTGCTTGACTTAGGTACCACATAGGTTACTTACAGGGGTTATTCTATAGGTACCCTGGGTCAGATAAGGGTCGGACAACACACAACCTTTATGGAGGATTACCTCTCCAGGGGGATCTGACTGACTAGTTGTTAATCCCATGAGGGACCTTATAACTGATTCTGACACCTTCGATATTTAGTAGAGGAGTCTCAGGATCCTCTTGGGCGAGGCATACCTACTTTAGAGAGGGAGGCCCCTTTTAGCCACTTTATCCTGTTTGTGTACATATTGGTCATTTGATTATTTTTGGTGTGCTCTTTGATTATTAGTTGACCTTATGATTTTATACTATGCCTTGAGTTGTCATTATCATGGATAGTGGAGTCCCTTTGGCTCCCTCATTTACCTCTACCTCCTCCATGACATTTTCTCATTTCATGGGGATGAATCTGTCTGCTTTTCATAATGGTATGCATAATTATGACACTCAGTCAATTCCTTGGGTCTCTAATCACTTTCCTCTTGGTATGCCAAACATGCCTTCACCCTTTCCATCCTCTCCCTTTCATGCTTTTATGAATCCTATTTTTGGGTCCGGGGGCATGATGGCTCCACTGTCTACATCTTCATTTGATAAGAGTCACGTCTCTCAACCAAATCTCACTGTGGGGGGTTGGAATCTCCCCTCTTACAGATTCAATCATAGCCACACCTTTTCAGGAGCCAGTGTTCAAATGGGTGGCTATTCTACTTATTACACCCCATTTGTGTACCCTTCATTCGCCATGCCAGTTCCTATGAACACTCTTCCCATGGTGGGTCTCCATATTTCCTATAGTATTTCATATGGAGGGAATCCGTTTTTATGTATGAGCTACCCTCTTCATGGAACCCCTTCACATGGGGGCAACATATATCCTCACTATATTAATCCTTATCATGCTTTTGTCTCTTCATAGACATCTACTTCAGTGATGATGCATGTACAAACCTCTATGGATTAATTAGGTGGATGATACTACCTTTCCAGATAAGGACAGGGTGTAAACCAGGACCCTTCCTGGCCTGCAATGTCTCAAAACCAGTATTTCCTGGGACCTTGGTGTCAAATGCCATAGCTCACCGCCACCACCGGTCCAGTCACTCCAAGTCATACTGGAATTCCATCACCAACCTATGCTAGTCATGTTGAGGATCAGTCGACAACCTCTGCATTCCATGTTGAAGACCAACAACCAACCTCTTCAATTCATGTTGGGGGCACCACTCTAGTCATCATGAGTCATACTGACATCATATCTCCAACCTTTGCTAATCACGCTGAGAGCATGTCACCAGCCATTGTGAATTACGCTGGAGGAATTCATACGATTGAGAAGCCTAGACATGTAAGACGTAAGCCCAAGTTCCTTTGTAGGATTTTCGAAGGAGATTACCTTAATCATTTGTGCCTTGCTACTATTGGGATACTAGAAGCGTGGTCCTCACCTAGGGGCCCTTCGGGTTCTAAGTCGTCTTTGGTTTCCCTCCACTCCTTTTCTCCTTTGATTGACATGACAGTCATGCATATGTAATCATCACCTGACCCCACTCCTATTTTTGAGGATGGTTCGTCTCCTGGCCTTGTTGTCACGGATCCTATTCAACCAAAAGTTGAAGAAGTGGTCGTATTGATGCAATCTCTGGTCAATCCTACTCTTCTTTTGGACGATGATGCATCCTTCAACCATGTCATTAGCATTTCTAGTACTGCACCTTCTGAACAAGAGAGAGTTTTACCCTCCCCGAGTACTCTCCCTCCAAGTCTTGGAGAGGTTCCCTTTGACTGGGATGGTCTTGTGGGGTATCCAATTCCTCCTCCAATACCTTTTTAGGTAAGAGAAGTTCTCCGATATATCGTGGAGAAGGTAACCTCAACTAGCACTTTATCCTCCTCGACTTGGAGAGCTTTGGCTTTTCCCAAGCTTGTGGTAGCTATTCGTAAGCTGCTGAACTTTCATAGAAATCTTGCATGGGAGCTTTGGCCTCCTCCATGAAACACTGCCTAGAATCCCCCCAACGATTATGATTTAAGCTCTTTTCTGACTCGTCTAAAAAGAGAAAAGATTGTCAAGTGAATTTGTCTCTTTCACACTTTTTAATTGGATTTGAAAGATCATGAGTTTGATTTAATCTCTTTTCTGACTCGTTTCAAAAAGAGAAAATATTTCCGAGTGAAATTGTCTCTTTCACACTCGTAAATTGGATTTGAAAGGATGTCTATTTGGTGCAAGTTTATCCCTTTTCCAAACCAAGTAGACTAAGATTATGAAAAAGGACATTTTTTGGTGTTAAGTTGTAATTGCATCTCATGCCCTTTCTCGCAGTATTAAGCCTATTGTCAATTCTCGCTTTTGCATTACAATCCTCTCACCTCAACAATTTACATCATCAACCAAGAAGATCATTATTTATATCCTTTGCATCTTGACACCCTATGCCCAGGAGGAAACATTCCCCTGAGTGTCCATATCTTGCATGTACCTCCTTGCATTGAGCATAGGTATGTTCCACTGCTGGAACTAGTTTTTCTTACTTGTGACATTCATTTCCTCCTCTGTATCATAGGATTCATTTGACTATGAAAAAACAAAAAAATATGGGCGGGAAGGGAGTATTATCTTATATTGGCAGCAGTCGTGTCACCTTTGAACAAAGCACAAATGTTTTTGAATCCACTTGTCATCAAAATTTTGGTTTTAGCATGACCTTAGGAAGCTGAGCTTGTTACAGAGAGTTTACTCTCCCGATTGGTTACTCTTCCAGTCCCTATGGAGATTCTTATTGATGCCTCCTGCATCTCAAAGTTTCATCATTGAGTCTATGCTATTAGAGTCTTCCATATGTCTCATGCTCTTGTTCAAAGGATGCCTATCAACCTATGTCAACCATTCCTCAGAAATCTTGACTTTGCATGTCGGCCACACCCTCAGTGTGTCTGAGAATCACATGAATTTTTAGTCCTATTATGCACCCTGGTCCTACTTTCCTCATTGGTAGGTAACCTTGAACCCAACAATCGACATTTCATCATTGGTCACTGATTGGGTGGTTTCCCTTGTGTTCGAAGACAAGAAATCTATTCACACATTGGGATTCATGCAGTGTCATGCCATTATCCCTATTGGTGGTTTCCTCTCCTTTGTCAACAATTTTCCTCATTGGATGCTATTCAGAGGGTGTTTTTTGTGTACCACTTGCATCTGGCACACATGAAAGACGCACATGGTCGTTGTTTCATGCACATGTTATTCATATGATTTCCTCCAAATCATCAAGCTCCTGCTTTGTACCTCGTACTGAATGATGAGATATGATTTAATGCTCTCCTTTCAGTGGGTCTCCTTCCATCGACTTCAACTCATATATTCTGGAGACAAGACCCAGTGTCCTATGAGTACCTAGAGGTTTGCAGTCATTAGTGGCAGGTTCTCTCTCCATCAACAATTGGGAATACATCAATGCCTTCTAATTGATGGATTCTTCAAGTGTTCGACCTCAAAACCTCTATTCACACTTGTAAGAATATACTCGGTGCCTTGATACCTACTTTCATCATCGATAGGTTGTCTCGCATTTGTTAACGGTATACCTCAATGACTGGTAATGAAATGAAGTCTCATTATGTTCGACCTCAAATCCTTTATTCACATGATGTAGACTTGCACCTTTGGCAGATTATGTAGAAGACTTGAAGACATCAGTTTATAGTCAGAGCTTTCCTGAGTTGTTGCTACCTTTCATTGGACTAGTACCTATGTGACTTCAGTGATCATGGGAGATCAGATTGTACTCAATTGTATAGATATATGTTCAGATTTATTTTGAGATTGGTTTTATTGGGCCTTGTTTGTGACTATGACAACCTTTGTCATGTAGCCACCTTTGTATTTCCTATTCATGGCCATGGACAGGTGTTTGGTATATTTTCACATGGATTTGCAATGTAATTCAAATTGGCAGCCATGTGTGCAAAGTCAATACAGATTGTAATGAGAAAATAGTTCTTCCAACTGGGTCCCCATTACTCCACTTCTGGGTCTTATAATGTATTTCAACCATCACAGATACTCCTCTGACCTCACACATTAGGGGGAATTTGTTATAGCAATATTTGCCTCACCCTATGAAAACTTGCACAAAAGGCCTTTTTCCATTTCCCTATGCAGACTTGAAGTCCCTTTTTGCAAATACCAGAGCTAAAACCATTATTTTTCCACATATACACACCCTGCATATTGTACAACATGTGTATACATAGGTTGCACCACTACAACCCGTGTACATCGGGATTTGTGCCCAAAATTAAAAAATGGTGTTGGGTTTCCATGTCACGTCACGAGATCCATGATCCTTGAACTTCCATATACTAGAAATGTTTCGACTCGACCCTTCAGTTCCACTTGAAGGCTACAAATGGGTCAGATTCGAGCTATGGAAAAGAGGAGAAGAATTCAACTTTGAGAGCAAAGTTACTCTGGAGAAATTATTTACTTCATATTGAGTCTGCATCCCTTTGTCCTTTTAAGTCTGAACACATTGTTCAACCCCCAATCTCTTTCCTACTTGATTGAGAATATCCTTGTCTCTCTTATATGATCTTGCCTTTGGTGGAGTATTGAAGTGGTGGAGGCCCAGCTGGAAGGGACTTAGTTTCTCAGTTCTGAACCGTGCCGACACGAAAGTTTGTAATTCATTCACTTCTGTTGATTAGATTTTAATAGAAATACTCTTTTCGCGTCCAATTAATATCTTGAAAATATTTGAATTGTTATTCCATGGGTGTATTTGTTATGAATGTTTATGGATTATGCTATTGAATGTGCTAACATTATATATTATCACCATATGCTTGCGTTTCTTGGTTGTTGAGGGAAAGTTGCATATGTATTTCTTTGAGTCAAGTGCTCAACGATGGACTTCATTGAGCATCTGGATGAGGTAGGAATTTTATCTTGTCTTGCTAGCATATTTTTTTATATAGCATACCTGAGATTAGAGTTGATTTCTGCAATCATTTTTGTCTGTTGTGGTTTACCCTTATCCATAGAGATATTTTCCTCGTAATAGTGAGGGATTCCCACTTCTCCCAAACAGATCTCATCTGTTCGACCTTAAACAAAGGGATTTCTCCTCTGTTAGTGTTTCTCCTTGGAGATTTACACTCGCTATCCCTCCTTGAAATTTGTCACTTGGAAAACTTGGACTCTGGCGCACACTTTGTGATTCTCTCCTGAGCTTGGGACTTGGAAAGGTCACCCGTGCACTCTTTGCGCTAAATCTTCTTTGCTCAATATACACTTAACAATATATTGTGATTGTGAACTCATTGCATTGGTCTCCCCTTCGAGAGTTTACACTGCTTGGAGTGTAGGCGCACTCCTTGCGCTTGCTCTGTGCAAACCTGCACTATCTCTCCTGAGCTTTTGAACTTGTAAATGATTTAGCCTCCACACTCCTTGCATTGGAACTGTGCACTCCTTTCACTATGATTCTCAAAAGATAAAGAATTGAAACTTACAATAACATTTAGAACTCATTTGACCAAAAATTTCAGATACATACACAAACACTTAGATAATAACACAACATTTATCTAGTTTCACAGAGATAAACAAATTCATAGTCTCGGAGATTTGAAAGCAATTCTCCTCTATTCTATATTTCTTCAAAAATAAATTACAAAAGTTTCAAAAACCTTCAACAACCTATTTTGGGCATAAAATACATTAATTTATACATGAAGGGGCTTCTCGAGCCTTCCCTCCAGCTTACTCTAGTGCTTTCATATCATAATTAAAAGCTTCCTACCACTAAGTTGATTACAAAAAATGCACAACTACAATTCATACATGAGTTGATGCTCAAAATATGTACAATCCTACAGGCATTAAAGACAATTACATCATCTAGGAGCATATACAATGGCTCTAGCCTGAAGATCTCATGGGATCTTTAATTACAACAACCTCAAAATTAAGTTGACACACCCTCCTTGGGATCCAAACCAATTTAAAGTGTATTGCGATGGATGTTGAGTCATCTTCCACCAAGCCTCATTAATGATGATGATGATGCTCCTCCATCAGAAACCAACTCGATTGAAGAAATCAGAAAAATTAGAGACTATATTAAACAACCAAGCACCAAAATAACCCAAACAAAAGGCAAAGCATAGGTTAACATGGGGTCGACCTTGAATTGTAATTATATATCATGTCATGATAAGAAGAATCATATTACATGTTGTATCAAAAAGAAAAATGAAAATTTTCAAGGGAAAAGTTTCATATGGTGGAAGGATCACCTAGAAGTAATAATACAAGTGAAGTCTATATTAAATGTATCTAAGCAAAACAACCAAGAATCACTAGATAAAATCGATTTCTGACCGACGTATAATGAAGTATGTGAGGGAGAATGAAAATTATATGAATCAAAACCACCAAAGTGGATGGATGTAGAAATAAAGTTCAGAGAAGTCAACATATCGAATTATGGTTGACATAAAATGGCTCGGATAGCTGACTACTAAACCGAAAAGAAGACCACTAAAATAGCCTACCTTTTAAAGGAATATCAACATGTATTCATTAGAGACTACACAGACTTGAAATGGTTGGTTAAGGAAATGGGAGAAATGAAAAATTGATCTGATACCATAAGCCAAACCCATAAAGAAAAGACCATATAATTTATCCCATAAATATAAATAAATTGTCCAAAAGGAAATTGAAGGTATGTTCGTAGTTGGAAGTGTATACCCTGGTCGACTTTCGGGCACTGAACAACCTGACAGTTAATGACCTGTTCACCACACCATTTTCAGATGATATAATGAATGAAGTTGCAGGGCATGAATGTTACTCACTTACATATGGATTTTCATGATATAATCAAGTACCAATTTCCTAGGAAGACCAGGAGAAAACAACTTTTGTGTCAGAGTTTGGATCTTTCTCCTATAGAGTAATTCCCTTCAACCTAAAGAATGCACCTGCTATAAGTTCTTGTATTGTAGTCAAATCGTTTAAAGAATATATCTATATAAAAATGTTATTTTATTTTTACGATTGGAAAATATACATTTTGTTGAAAAATCACATACATTGGCTCAAGATGATGCTTGAAAGGTATCGACAAATACATATTTCCCTAAATATAAAGAAATGTATGTTTGTAACACTTGTGGTATATTGTTTGGTCATGTCATCTACAAATACAAAATGAAAGTTGATATGGCTAAAATCAAAGTCATTATTGATCTAAAACCACCAATCAATTGAAAGAAAATCGAGATGTTTATGGGTCACATTGGGTACTACATGAAGTTCATCGGGAACTACTTATATATAAGATTTTGCATCGACGAACTACTGAAAAATGACACATAATTCATATGGAGCATGGATGCAACAAATCTTTCATGATTTTAAAAATAAAACATGTAAAATCCCCTATTCTAATATTTCCCAACAAGATGAAAACATTTTATGTTATATCGACACATCCAATGTATCGGTTGGTTCAGTCCTATACCAACCTAATGACAACATGGTCAACCACCCAAATGTGTATTGCAATCAAAATCTAAATAAGGCTAAAAGGAACTATTCGATCACATAAAGATAAATATTGGCGATGATATTTTCTCTACAAAAATTTAGATACTATTTATTAGCTAATCCATTCACATTTTGCATGGACCATCAAGCCCTAAAGTACTTAGTCAACAAACTAGTTCATCAAGGTTGAGTCTACAGATGGATCATGTTATTTCAAGAATTTGAGTTTGAATAGTGGTCTTACTAGGAAAAATATATGTTGGGCCTGACCATTTGTCGAGAGTAGAAACCAGAGAAGAAGTGACAGACATCGACGACGAACTTCTAGAGGCCCATATATTCTAATTTGATTTGACTCTAAAAGAACTGGATGAAATAGTACATTTTCTACAAGAAGGAAAAGTTCCAGAGGACCTCCCATAAATAAAAATAAAGTTGTTTTCAATGAAAGATTCCCCCTTCACACACATGAATGGATACATTTATAAATTGGGACAAGATGATGTATTAATAGGTTGTGCTTTGGGACATGAAATGGATGCCATAATTGAAGAAGTAGATGTTGGCCCAACATGAGTACATTTTCATGCAAATACCACTGGAAGGAAAAATTTACAAGCAGGACTTTGGTGGCCCAAATTGCATAAATATTAACGAGAAAAAATTAATAAATGTGATAAGTGTCAAAGGATGGGTTGATCATTATGGAAAGACAAGATGCTACTTAATTTTTTCAATCCCCTCCTACCTTTCAAAATATGGGCCATTAACTTTGTTAGACCTTTTCCAAAAAGAGAAAAATGAAGAGGAGCCAGATATATCATCATAACAGTCGAATATTTAACCAAATGGGTAGAAACTAATCCAATCAATACATGCATGAAAGAAATGGAGGGAAGATTCATATATGAAAACATCATCACTAGATTCGGGTGCCCTCTAACATTAATAATCTATCAAGGTGCACATTTTTTTAATGGTACTATAAAAATACCGATGGAGGAGTTATTAATCGACCAGAGAAAACAATCACCATATCACCACCAAGAAAATGGGGCAATCAAATATTTCAACAAGACTTTACACAACGAGATAACAAAAATCTGTGGTGTCAACGAAGACAATTGGGATGAAAAAGTAACATCTATTTTATGGGCATACCAGACTACTTATAAATAGTCAACTGGACAAACCCATTTCAAACTCATTTATGGGAAAGAGGTTGTAGTTCTACTTCACCATGAGCTCAATATGTCAAAGAAAGAAATTTTACACAAACTGAACAAGGTCGAAGAAAAATGACTAACTTCACTCCATCGCCAAAAAGTGCAGAAGCAATAACAAAAAGCATGGCACAATTGGAATTTGAGAAAAAAAAATATAAAATTTGGTGACTTGGTACTCCTTTATGATAACGAAGTTAAAGGAAAGTCGAGGAAGCTAGAAATAGCATAGATAGGACCTTATACAATTGAATACATCATACTGATTGGAGTAGTATAATTAAGAACACTTTAAGGAAATATTTTGGATAAGTCAATCAACAGTGCCCAACTCAAGAAGTACCACCCTTGGGGAAAAAAGGAGAGGAAATAGTCCATAGGTGAAAACTCCCTCTAGGGTACTAATGGGTGGGGATTTGAAAAACACTAGGTGGTAGTTGGATACTTGAAGAAGAAGAAGGGCATACCAGACTACTTATAAATAGTCAACTGGACAAACCCATTTCAAACTCATTTATGGGAAAGAGGTTGTAGTTCTACTTCACYATGAGCTCAATATGTCAAAGAAAGAAATTTTACACAAACTGAACAAGGTCGAAGAAAAATGACTAACTTCACTCCATCGCCAAAAAGTGCAGAAGCAATAACAAAAAGCATGGCACAATTGGAATTTGAGAAAAAAAAATATAAAATTTGGTGACTTGGTACTCCTTTATGATAACGAAGTTAAAGGAAAGTCGAGGAAGCTRGAAATMGCATAGATAGGACCTTATACAATTGAATACATCATACTGATTGGAGTAGTATAATTAAGAACACTTTAAGGAAATATTTTGGATAAGTCAATCAACAGTGCCCAACTCAAGAAGTACCACCCTTGGGGAAAAAAGGAGAGGAAATAGTCCATAGGTGAAAACTCCCTCTAGGGTACTAATGGGTGGGGATTTGAAAAACACTAGGTGGTAGTTGGATACTTGAAGAAGAAGAAGGGCATACCAGACTACTTATAAATAGTCAACTGGACAAACCCATTTCAAACTCATTTATGGGAAAGAGGTTGTAGTTCTACTTCACTATGAGCTCAATATGTCAAAGAAAGAAATTTTACACAAACTGAACAAGGTCGAAGAAAAATGACTAACTTCACTCCATCGCCAAAAAGTGCAGAAGCAATAACAAAAAGCATGGCACAATTGGAATTTGAGAAAAAAAAATATAAAATTTGGTGACTTGGTACTCCTTTATGATAACGAAGTTAAAGGAAAGTCGAGGAAGCTAGAAATAGCATAGATAGGACCTTATACAATTGAATACATCATACTGATTGGAGTAGTATAATTAAGAACACTTTAAGGAAATATTTTGGATAAGTCAATCAACAGTGCCCAACTCAAGAAGTACCACCCTTGGGGAAAAAAGGAGAGGAAATAGTCCATAGGTGAAAACTCCCTCTAGGGTACTAATGGGTGGGGATTTGAAAAACACTAGGTGGTAGTTGGATACTTGAAGAAGAAGAAGGGAGAGAAGAAGAAGAAGGGAGAGAGAGAGAGAGAGAGAGAGAGAGAGAGAGAGAGAGAGAGAGGAATTATAATAGTGAAAACACTTTGAGCTGCTATGATATGGGAGCTTACTTGAAAACCAATTAATCTAGAGGGTAGACTCTTGAAAATAAAACTCTCAATAAGACAATCAATTATGTAGAAATAACTGACTCAGAAAAATAATACGTAGAAATCTCCCCAAATCCTGGTAGTCGCTTGGGACAAGGAAATAAAAATGGACAAAAAGAATTAAAAAAATGGTCAACTTAAACTCATTCAACGTGAAGAATTTGAAAAAGGTAGGCACCTAGGCCAATTAGTAGTTCTTGGCACCCAAAGTTTTGGGATAAATATTTCCCCTGTGCACAAACACAATGGTGTGTGCATTACGGTTTTGTGTGCACACCAACAACTGTGAAATGGATTACATAAGGTGTGCATGCTAGAACGAGTTGCACTATGTGTGCCATAAATCAAGAATACACTACATGCACACTGGAATCAAGAAGAGAATATTAGAGAAATCTTCTTGAATGATTAAATCAGGCAACACAAGAGATAGTGGAGTAGTTAAGGGATGAGTTCTAAAGTTAAAAATTCCATGACTCCAAAGAGGCTATGTGGACTTCATGCGAGTGGTAGAAGCATGTGATATTGGTAGTCAATAGAGAGAGTGGAGCAGAGATGAAAGTGATAGAGAGCCAAAACAAATAAGGAAACAAAAAGGAAGCAACGACGACATAGAAGAGGTTGTTGCTGCTATTGTTGTGGTTGTGGATTGTTGTTCATCCAATGGGTTCGCTATGAATGATCTCAATTGAGAGATGAGTCTCACTATGTTTTGTAAGAGTATGTTTGTGAGTTTGGTTTTGTAAGCAACATGAACTGGATTTGTAATAAGTCTACAAAGTTCATGGTGCCTTGTAATAAACTACCTTGAGAATCTATGAGAGTGCAGGGCATTGTTTATGATAAATGATGAGTCTCTTGGTCCATGTACTTGTTTGTTTGAATGGATATAATACAAGTTGCAATGATTTCTGTCATGGACTGTGTTGATTATGTGTCCAATGAATGTATGTGTTAATATTAAATGTTGTTAATCCTTAAGTATATTGCAATGGAATGTATGAATGTCAACCTAAGTGGATTCCCTATGTAATTTAACCCTTCATCACTGACACAAGACCAAATGATCTCTATGATTCTCATGGTGTCTTGGGTTAGACCTTCTTTAGTCTTTGGGTGAGGATTGATATGTCAATGCCTTGGGGTTTTTGTTGGTAAACTCTGGATGAACCCTGGGTCATCAATCCCCCAACATTAAGAAGGATTCATGCAAGAAAACCAACAAATGGTTCCATTGTTGGGACCTGAAGTTTTTGTATTCAATGATGAATTTAGAGAATGAGGTAGTATCCATCTTGATAGGAAATACAATATCCGTTTACTACAAAAGAAGATGATTTTTCTCAGCGAGAAACTCAAGGTCTGGTCACCAACATGGAACGATGGAAGGATAGGTATATCTACATTGATATGCATGAAATTTTCTTCGTTGAATTTATATGTTTATGTACGAATGGTTGAAGAGGAAGAATGATACTAATACTTCTTTGAGGCCTCAAGAACCATTGGTCTAGGACCATATTATAGATGATAGGATGAAGGCATTGAACAATAAGTGGGCTCGAGCAATTTATTTCTAGTTTGCTTGGATGAAGGAAGGTTATATTATCAAGTTTGATGTGGAATATAGTGATTGTTTTAGCGAGGTTGAAAGAAATTTTTTTGAAGGCCCTTGGAAAAGTTTGCTAGAATAAATCACGGTGTGGATCAACATGTTGTTCATTGAGAAAGGGTTGATTCACATGGAGCTTGATGGGATGGTCGAGTAGACTCCCCTATTGTTTGGGGGGGATGAAAAGAAGGGATAAAAGAGAGAGAGGAGATGGATCCATTGAGTAAGATCTAGAATATGTTAAGATGAGGTGAGGGAGAGAATAGACACAGAAGAGCAGAGGAAGAGAGAGTCGAAAGATACACAAGAAGAGTTGAGCTAAGGAGGAAAGAAAAATAGAGGAGAAAAAAGAATATAACAAGGGGTGCGAGATGATGGCTTAGGCCCATAATGAAGAGGAAGGATATTGCAGCTGGAAGAAGTGCAGAAGAGAGTGATTTTCTAGAGAGGAGAAAAAATGAATATAGGTTGAAAAAGAGGTGTAGCATTAGGAATAGGGTATCCATTGAAGATACCAGAAGTAATGGTGGTAGGGGTTAAGAAGAAGAAAAACATCCCCCTTAGTTGTTGCGAGATGTTGCAACTTCAAAGGAAGATGAGGCACATAGGTAAGAGAGGATGATGAAGGTCCCCCAAAAGGAGGGGAAGAGGATTTTGCGATAGTGGATGGTCTTGCGCGACTGTAGGTAGGAAACTCTCTGGGTTCCCTCAAAATAAATGATGGAAGAAGATTGAGGTACCCCTCGTTTGAAACACCCCCCTTGTGCATTTGTAACCAAGAATAAATAACAACATATAGTGCAGTGATAGGAGTAGAAGAAGGAGTAGAAGAAAGGAGAGGAGACATAAGTAAAAATATCCCCAACACCAAGTAGTCGGTCACGAGGACATAGTCCGAGGTTGAGAATGGAGAATTAGGATACCACTCTGAGGCTACTTGTATTCCATGGGATGGGTAAGGATGATGTAGAGAAACATTGGTTTATGTGTGAGGATATATAGTCTGTGAAGAGGATCGTAGACAAAGAATCAAAGATTGCACAACTAGAGACCACTTTCAAGGACAGAGCCCTGACGTGGTACATGAAGTACAAGGCCATGATGCAAGCAGGATAGATGAGGTCCCATGATAGAAATTAAGAGAGATATCCTTAAGGAGTTCCATAAACCTAAGTCAGAATCTCAATGAATTAAAGAGATTAAGGAGATCAAGCAACAACTGGGAGAAACTATGTGGGATTATGACCAATGTTTCAAGATCTTGTTGGAATGGATCACATTCCAGTTTCAGGACATGCAACATAAAGAATGGGTCATTGCGGGGTTTATTCCCCATATCTGAGTCCCTCTCACCCAACAAAAGGTGACAACTCATGCATAGGTGGTGGAAATTGCGATGAGCCTAGAGATGACATGAGGAGGAGGAGAAACATCGACAGGTTTGGTGTAGGTGTAGTCCCAACTTGCCAACTTGACAATGCAGTTGAAAGATATGGAAAAGGAAAAGGTGTTGCAGAGGACGTATGGTGTACAACATGTCGATAAAAAGTTCACTTCAAAGAAGAGTGTCCTATGTTGGGAAATTATCTAGAGATGGGTGTGCCGAATCCATTTCTGATTTGGTCTTAGAAGGAATGGTGTGATTTTCATATAGTGGGGACATATACCACCCTTCTACCGAACAATATAAAAATATAAGAAGACTCACCATACTCCATTCAACGAATTCTACAAATCCATGGGGCACTATGTGAAAAAATGTCGGTCACTTCAGTTGATGCAAGACCACACACATGATGTATTTCAAGTTCAGGAAGAGGAGAAGGATGGTGACTGTGGAGGTGCTGAGAGAGGTGGATATCAATAAGGTCCCAAAGGTGGATATGGACAAGGTCGAGGATGAGGATATGGAGGAGGAGGAGGAATACCCCCCCACTTGTTTTAAATGTGGTGAGATAGGCCATGTATCGATATTTTGTACTAAAATGTGCGCTTTGTGTGGGTACTGTTATAGTACCGAGCATGTCATAGAGGATTATCTTGACTTATTGAAGAAATGGGAAGAGAATAATGAACACTACAACATGGTGACTATAGAGTCATGTGGGATTCAAAAGAAGGATGAGGAAGCTAACATGAGGGTGATAACTCGTGGATGAGAAAAGGTAGGAATGGACTTTGAGAATGGAGAAAGGCCAAGCCAAAGAACAGAGGGGAAAATTATAAAGGCAGCATAGCCTCCTCTTAAGTTTAATGTTTCACAATAGAAGTAGTTTATGTGCAACATGCAGAGGGCCCTAGAGGAAGAAATAGCATGAGAAGAGATGTAGCGTGCAACAAAAAGGTAGCCCGAAGAAACCTAGGTTTGTGAGAAGTATAGTGTGCGACATAGAGGTTGTTGGAGGAAGACCAAGCCCATGAAGTTGCAACATGCCACATAAAGGTATTTGTAGGAAGCTTGTGTGCGCAAGGAGATAGAGCGCGCAACACAAATGTCATTGGAAGAAGCTCACAAAAAATAATAATTATGATTATCTAAAGAGACGGAAATATAGGAGCATGTGCATGAAGAGTTGAAGTGCACGACGCGAGAAGAAGCACTACGTGACATGGGTTATGAAGAAAACATTGAATACCAAGTAAATAACTTATTGCACTATTGTTTGAAGTTGTTAAATTATCCTGTTGTTGCGAGAAAATTGATGCATATGTTAGTGAGCTTAATGGGAGAAGAAAGGATATTTATAACTATATCATCCCCCTACCAGAAAGGGATGTGTGTCAGGTCAGTAAATAGAAGCGCATAGGAAGAGAGTAAAAGATGATGATTGAACTCATAAGCTATGAGATGGATGGTGTCATGTTGGATTTGGGATCTAATGTGAACATATTTCCTAAGAAATCATGGGAGTTGATGGGTAAACCAAAATTGGTATGGTCTCCCATTTAGAATCATCTAGCGAATCAATATAGAATATATCCTATAGGCTGACTGGAGCAAGTAAAAGTGAACATAGAAAGCGTGAAAACGAAAGGCATATTTTGAAGTGATAAAAATCATTGACGACTTATATCCCTACCCTACCTTACTTGGCATTTATTAGGACTTAGAAAACAATGTTGTGTTGAATATGAAGAAGAGACAGATGGCATTTGAGATAAACACCCTACGCATGATTTCACCATTAGATCCAAATGAAGGTGAAAAGTACATCAATCCCATGAATGAGGATGTGCATAGCTCTATTATTGAAAACACATACTAGATCACGAGGTGCATAGAATATTAAATCAATCCCATGATGGATGGGGAGATGATTTGGAGAAGTGTGAAGTCCTATGATAGTAATTCAAAGGATTCCATGGAGAGGTGTCAGCATAAACTAAGTGAATTCTCTACGAGGCAGTGCATGCACATTACCACTACGATGCATGAAGATGAATTTGGGACTTATCGATTCATTAATGGGACAAATTTGGTGGATACTCTAATTTCTCAGATGTAGCATATTCCCCTACTCCACCAAGTGTGCACCCTTGATATAGTGTTAACAGGTATACCCGCGCAATGGTGGGAAGCACATCGAGCATAGCTCCATGAATGGGTAGTTGTGGAATATTCCATACAGGAAAGGTTCAAGCTGAGGGTAGACATATACCAATACATGTGTTCCTACGAGAGACGTTAGGTTGCCAAGAAATAGTGGGGTGGAAAAAATATAGATTTGAAAACTTAGTGCACTCTATCGAAAATAAAATACATCTGCTGAGTCCCTCTAACCCCCATCAAGAAAACATACGAGCTACACATAATTAATGAAACAATGACTAGTACAGACCCTCCATGGTGGAAATCAAGAGGCTGGATCCATGTGAAAAACAGTTGCGACCCTACAGGGGTCACTGCAGTAGACTAATACTCAGTGAACCAATGTAGGGGTGTGCATGAATCATGCACAATGCTCCTTGAATAATAAGATTCGTGCATGTACGGAGTCATCAACTTCACACTAAAAATTAAGGTATCATAAACCATTCCATGGAATAAATATTCACATATCCATCATATGTTTCCAAGGGGTTAGCATAATCTGACAATACTCAATGGTAAATGCCAAGATTTGGTCTGAAGATTATGCATGTTTGACAATAAAGATGAATTTAAATTCCCTTTGAATGTGAGAGGATAGATGAAACGTTGGCATGGATTGATGGAATGATAAGGCTGATGGTGGTCACAAGGATAAATGATCCTCCCACCCCCATTTGTCGACCTGGGGGGTGACGAGATGATATAAGAAATTCTGAACTGATGGTTCCCAATTTGGGTAGTACTACACTCTGAGTTATTAATGTCTTGGTGCATTTTCCAAAAGATCATCACATTGTACTTGGATGGAAACCTTCCCTCGTAAGAACTAATATTTCCAATTTTAACTCATGGATTATTATTTATAGTCTAAGTTCAAGCTTTCAGAGATACACAACAACAGGAAAAGAGACTCTTAGACAACTAGGTACATAGTCAACAAGTCCAAATTAGAAATTGGGTTTATCCACAAAGACATCGACGATACCTAGAGCACCCAACAAATACAGTTTCAAAAGGCTTCCTCGAGCAGGAGGCCCATAACAAAAAAAAGGCAGTCTGGGATAGACAGATACTAAAGCCGACACTACCAAGCAATGTTAGTTTGATAGGATCCTGGATGGGGAAAGTTCAGAATGTTCACTTCGTCAACTACAATGTCCTAGACCCTCTACAATTCCCATCCATGTTCTTTTACAACCACACACAGTATGTTCGAAGTGTGGATGGAAAAAAACTGGTGCTTACACAAGAATGGGCCAGGCCACTTGGGGGAATTTCACCAGACATCGAGTCTAGCTCATGCACAACTTCAACTACAAAACCAAGTAGGAATTGTAATGCATAATCATACTTGTGCATGCTATCAAAAGGAGGTTCAGGCTCACTAAGCCTTGCAACAATTGTATGACACATAAGTCTCGACACATGCAAAAATAAGGGATCAATATGATGAGAGTAGTGCCACCTTCAATGACCCTCTAGGCCCGATCGACAACTTGTATGTGTAGGTACCTAATACCTTAGAGGAGGCTCATGAAATTCCCCCCTTTCTTAAACTCTTGGTAGTAAAGGACCATCTCCGGATGTTGGATTATAAGAACCTAACACTTAGAACTTGTCTCCAATAGACGAAACCAAAGGATCTAGAGCTGCAGAAGAATATTGCGGTGGTCACAGAAGCCATCTGCGATGACTAGGAAAAAATCAAGGATTTTTTGGGATAAGTTGAATACAACTTCACCTTGTGGAACCATTTGCAAAATATATTGGAACTTATCTCTATTTATGACAAGGTTCATGTGGTAGAAGAAGAGGTCACTCAAAAAAAGAGCTGTTTGGCTTCTCTACCTCCAGGTGAGCACCAAGATATGATCACAACCATCATGACCAAGAATAAGGAAATCAATACAACACACGAAGAGCAACAAAGAATTTCATGGTTAGAAAATGATGTAGATGATAAGGAGAAAATATTTTATACTCAGTTGACAGTCCCGCAACTTGTCGTTTCCCCCATGATCGAGAATATGGACACTATGGACCTAAATGCTCCTCAGGTTAAGATGGATGATGAATATGAAGTCATTCAACTCACCCATCAACTCCATGCCACCCTTGATGAATCTGATAATCGGTTCAAGGAGTTCCTTCATGTACTCATGAATATAGTTCCTTCCATGGAATTAGTTACACCATAAGTAAGGCCATTGGCTCGAGGACGAGCCAAGTAATAGTGGTGGAGGTATGTTAGCAACCAAAGTTTTGGGATAAATATTGCATGCATGCACAAACACAGTGGTGTGTGCACTACGGTTTTGCATGCACACTAGTAGTTGTGTAATGGATGACATAAGGCACATGTGTCAGTATGAGCTCCACTATGTGCACCAGAAATCAAGAAGATACCACATGCACGCCAGAATCAAGAAGAGAATATTTGGGAAATCTTCTCGAATGATTAACTCAAGAAGCACGAGAGATCGTGGAGAAGTTAATGGATGAGCTGACAAGTTAGTTAAGACTTCAACGACTCCAAAGAGGCTACGTGGATTGAATGCACGTGGCTGAAGCGTTTGGGACTGGCAGTCAACAGAGTGAGTGGAGTAGAGTTGAAGGTGGCAAAGTCCCAGAACAGAGAAGGAAACAAAAAGGAAGAAACAACGACACATAATAGGTCGTTGTCGATATTGTTGTGGTTGCTGATTTTTTTTTCATCCAGTGGGTTCACTAGGAATTCTCTTGGTCAAGAGATGAATCTAGCTATGTTTTGTAAAATTTTGTTTGTGAGACTAGTTTTGTATGCAACTAGAACTGTCTTTGTAATAATTTTGCAGAAGAGACAACTCACTAGTACATGTAGATTCTGAGAGAAAGCACATGGCACCTTGTAATAAACTATTGTGAGAATGTATGAGAGTGTAGGGTGTTGTTCCTGATAAATTTTGAGTCTCTTGGTCCATGTACGTGACTGTTTGAATGGATATAATACAAGCTGAAATTATTCTTGTCATATACTGTGTTGATTATGTGTCCAATGAATGTATGTGTTAATGTTACATGTTGTTAATCCTTAAGTATATTTCAATGCAATGTATGAATGTTAGCCAAGTGTATTCCTTATGTAATTTAACCCTTCATCACTGAAACATGACTAGATGATCTTTGTGATTCTCATGGCATCTCGAGTGAGACCTTATTTAGTATTTGGATGAGGATTGATGTGTCGATGCCTTGGGGTTTTTCTTGTTAAACTATGGACAAACCTTGGATCATCAACCCCCCAACATTCATAAGGATGCGCACAAGCGAGCCAACCGTAGTCTCAGGAAAATGATGGCATCATAAGGAACAATGGAGATAAAAGACAATGAATCTTCTATGAGGTAGAAGAACGAACTGAGCGAGCTAGGGGAAAAGACAATCGACAACGAAGATCCAACCAAAGAGAGTGACTCGACCAAGGAGAGCGAGTCTACCAAGGAGAACGAGCTAATTCAGGAGAGAGATTCGACCAAGGAGGGTGAGTGAACTAAGGAGAGTAATTTGAATGAGGAGAGTGATTCAACCAAGGAGAGAGAGTCGATTGAAAACAACGAATCAACCATGAAAGACTCGATGGTGAGAAAAAAATCAACACACATTGAACTTAATGTGAGCAATTAATACTGGAAGTCATAAAAATTTCACTTACACGTGCAATGAGTTGGATCCAACCTTAAATTTTCTATAAATACACCGTGCTATTCCCACCAAAACACATTACATAAAAATTCAATGAATTTTCATAAGTTTGCTAAGATTTGCATAATTCAAAACCCTAGCATAGAAGTCGAGACTTGTACCCCATTGGAAAAACTAGTTGCAAAAGAGGAAACAATTGATGAAATGGCACCAAGAAAGAGGAGGAAAGTGAAAACAAAATAGAAATTTATTGAGCCCCACACAAAGAAGAGATTTGAGAAGAAAAATGCATCCAAAATTGAGATCCAACTAAACAACATCTGAGAATCCTGAATGGAGGAAATCAACTAGGAGAGATACTAGACAAATTTCACCAAACGGGGTGTCGTCGACGTGAAATGGAAAAAGGAAACCCTAAACTTGGGAAAAAGATAGATTCAATCATACATTGGAGCACCCTAGGTCATAGGGTTTGATGGTTGGAAGGAAGAAGCTGCTAAGTTCACCATCAATTGATACCATCATGGTAATTTATGGCTCAATTGCTCAATGTTGATCACATCTAGTCTAATATGATGAACTCCAGAAGACCACGAATCCCATAGTGTGGATCCAGAAGTTTACATGAAGCACTACAATAAAGAACTCCAAGGGTTTGGTAATCATCTAGGTGACCGACCAACATGTCAAATGGGTTTGCATCATATTCTTCTTGTGTTTGACATGATCTGGTCGAGCGTCCATTGTAAAAGTAAACATGTTGGAAGCCATTGGTCAAATAGTCGAACATGGAAAGGTGTTTAAGTGGGATGAATATGTTGCTAGCATTTTGAGAACAAATTGTGAAGAGTGTCAACAGTCAAGAAAGGCCATCTGGTACCCATCTCTACTAATTTGACTCGTAATGAGACAAGTCTACCTAGTTAGTGAGACCACCTTTACAAAAATGAAAAATCTAACAATGTTCAACTTCCAATGCTTCACATTCTTTTGAAAAGTTTCGACTAAAGGGTTTTCACCTCAATAAATGTTTCATGAATGGGTCAATGCATTAAATAATGATTCTCATTGATAGAGAGTTGCACTAAACATTAGAAATTCCCTTCCCCTTTCATCCCACATACAATTGGGAATTGAATTCACAAAGTTCTAGTATGCACACGGTGTAGTAGCAAAACCAAAAGAAATTGCATATTAGTCGACCATTGAACATATTTTTGATGAAATCCAACAACATTCCAATACTATTATGTTGGTTCCACCTCTTGAGTCTCCATCATAACACCTTTGCAAAATGGAGAAATTGAAGAAGAGAAGGAAGCCACCACCTATACAATACCATTTATAGTAAACAGTTATTTGACATCGAAATCCCTAAAGAAGAATTCGAATGGGAGGAATCAACTACAACAAATAGAAGCACCAATCAACTCAACCAGTGAATCAATGGAGGGTGACTTGCATAATATCCTCAAAAGTGAAGAAGAAGTCAACATTCAAGATCACCGCCTAAACAAAAATTTAGAGCAAGTCACACAATAGGTGCTTACAATAGAAACAACTCGACATGATAAAACCACGTGTGAGCAAGCTAGGAAAGTCCAACAAGTAATGGAATCGAACGTTGAACCCAAGTATGTTGAAGAAATGGAGTAGGAAAAAGAAATCATAATGTAGGATTTGAATAACAATATCAAAATTGAGTGACAAATGCATATTTGAATGGAAAGGATGCAACAACAAGCAGAAAAAGAAGCCAAGGAAGCTAAAGTAGATACCAAGGCACCAAAGGAGAAAAAGGGAGAGCTTGTTAGAATCAAAATTAAAATTCATTGACCACAACAATCCTCTAGTGAATTGAAAAAGGACATGTCGTCTGTTGTACTGACCCCAGTGGTACAAGAAATGCCATCCCAATCGAGTGCCCCACAAAAATTGAATGCACCTATTCAACAAATTTTGTCAACCGAGCGATCGATAGAACTATGACAGACCATGCAACGACCAACAAAACAACAACCGATTGAGCACTAGTTGATATAGGATCAAATCGAGCAACATATTGAACAAACACATCATCTCACCCAAGACTCTCTAGTTCCCAAATTGACCCCATCTCGACCATATTCACAATGGCCTCCACCACCAATAAATACACTTCCATTAGCACATTGTTCACACAAGATAAAAGGGCACAAAAAATAAGGGGAAACAAAAAAAGGGACAAAAGGTCTTTACGGAATTTTGACCAGAAGGAGACCCAAATAATGCACCTAAGGAAATATTCAACCCAAAAAATGCTACTGATATTGAAACGATAGAACTATATAACAAGGTTTGTAAAGAAAACATGTTAAGGTGAAAGAATTCCTAAAAGGCACATAATCACTTATGCTCATAAAATACAAATATAAAATAATATGGAAAGAATGTAGGGATATAGTTCAGGACAAGTTTAACATAAACACTAAGGAACCAACTACCAATAAAATCGTCTGCATGAATCATTTGGTTCACGACTTGGCCAATTGCAACCAACAACTAGAACAAGAAAAAAAAGGACTCAAGGTAAACTAAATAGGCAGTACAATTTTGCAAAAAGAGCATGAAAAAATTTAAGAGACAAAGGAAAAGTTGGAAGGAACAAGTGCACATGCTTCTTCCATGAATGTAGTCCTAAAAAATTGGCCCTTTTACTTCACCACTACTTGTAGTCAACTAAAATTCCAATAAGAACTTATTGAAAACCTTACTAATAGAAAAAACACCACATCCGACCTACAAGCCTGTGATGCTCTCACCGGGAAAATTCAATAGGAAAAACAAGTCTAAGTAGAACTGTTAGCCCATAAACATCAATGGTTTCGGGATGTAAATAATGCTCAAGTAGAAATTGACACTGCATCAAAAGACATCACAAAAACCCTCAAATAAGTCCAAATCATGTAGGATAAGTATAACCCATATTTGAAAGTGGTACAAAATGCCTCTATTCCAGAAAAACTTGACTATTTGGTGCACATGAAAATGCTAAGTTTGAAAGTAGAATGAGCAGTCGAAGATTGGCAATATTTTGAAAGTCGATTACAATGAGTGGCACCACAAATTCATTGAATTTTCACCGATCAAATGCCCATAACCGCACCTGTGTCAGAGAAACAAATACTTGTTACTCCTCCATCTTGACCAATATTTTCTTTCTTCAGCCTAAGTTCATATGTTACATAATCTATCAATGATGAAACCAGAGCATCGACACCGTCGACATTAGCAGAGAATCCAAACTAGTCAAAAAATATTAGAGATGAGTGAGAAGCTAAATAATATCTAGATGAAGCATTAGTTGATTAGCCAAAACCCCCACTACAATTAGTAATGGAAGCACAAGAAAAATCAACACCATAATCACATGCAACAAAAGAAGTTCCAACCAAATGAATCGAAACAACACCACCATCCAACACTCAAGCAATGCCATCATGGACACATTGTTTAGTAAATTTTGGCACTTAATCATGTTATTGTAATTTTCGAAATCTCCCTCTTCTTCGAGACAAAGAAGGATTTGAGGGTGGAGAATATGTTGGAGGGCCTAGTTGACTAGGCCTAACAAAGGACCAAGGTAAATTTTCAGTCGACTACAAAAGGAAGTCCACTATGTAAATATAGTCGATCAATGAACCAGGGTAACTAGGATTAGTTGTAACTACCTACCAACTAAACCAATGTACAAATAAATGTGATCATGTATGTAACAAGAGAGAATAGTGGTTCTTGATCTCATCTAATAAAATAATGCCTATTGGTGGTTCCATTTCTACATTTCACCTCTATCTCCTTCTATGTATGCATGCTTGTATATGATTGCATCATGTTTTCTACATATTTTGCGGTGTATGTGTCCTATTGGTAACTTCCTTGTGTAATCCTTTATATTACAACAACATTCCATAACTTAGCCTTGCACCCTAGACCCCCTTACAAAGTGATATCAATGGTGTTTCAACAACACTTTTTCCTACATGCATTGCGGCACCTCATTAGCTATATTCCTTTGTTTCTCATGCATTAGTGGGATGTGGATCCAATATTAAAGGTGTGATCCACAATCTACCTTGGGTATCCCAATTGGATTGTCACAACATATTTCAAAATGTTATTGTTATTATCAACTTTTATATCCATAAATGCACAAATATGTTAATCTTACTATTAATAACATGGAACAAAATAAAATAAAATTATAGAACAATCTTTCAACACAATTATTTACCCTCGATAAGTCCCAATTCAAGAAAAACTCCAACGCTTAAAAACAATATTTCATTATTTATTCTAATAAATATACATACATGAGTCACATACTCTCAAAAGTAGAGAGATGTGCAGTGCCCTAAGTCACACTCTCCCCTTGGAGAATGTTTTGTTCCTTTCATCCTCTCAATCTTCAAACAATGATCCATCTTTAATCTCCTCTCCTCCCCTCCCTCTACCCTTCTCAATTTGAACTAAGGAAATGTTAACAATTATAAACAAAACACCGAGACCATTTTGGCATGCATGTTGACAATTATAAATAGTAATCATCACCATTTTGGCATGCATGCCCTCCACTACCACCAAGAGTTAGTTTCACACATTTTACAAATTATTGGTCCATATGATGTTGACATGGAAATCCACGTGCTTGCATCCATGGTGTCAATTTACCAACACATTTTGAGTGTCTATAGTTATTTGAGGTAGTTAGAAAGAGGGTGGGTCCCTCAATTCCATTTATGTCAAAGGGTGGGATTACAAGTGGTTTCCCCCCATTAAACATAGAAAAAAATCCCTTACCTACTTCGAACTAAGAAGATCTCACTACTTGTTAAGAAGGCAGTAAGGGTTCATCCCTTCCATATTTTGCTTGTAACCTATGTTATATCGATGCTCTAACCTCTAATTAAATTGATTCACCATATTACGTGGAAAGTAACGATAAAAATCTAAATTCTGTATCCTAATGATCCACCTCCTTTGCAACATGGATCCACTCTATCTTGTCTTGGGGTATTCTTGCATTGAATCTCCCTAGTGACAAGGTTTTTGGTCTCCAAAAGTTTACTGGAAGTAGAAGTAAGCACATAGCCTCCACCATTTTCTTCTACATCTTTCTTTAGGTTCTTTCTATTCTCAATGTTTTTGTTTTCTTTGTTATGATAAGGGGATCTTTGTCTTTCCCTTCACGTGCCTTGATAAGCAATACTTAGTCACCTTGCATCAAGTGATATTTGTTTTCTCTCTCATAAATCATTGCATCTATATCCAACAAATATAGGCTTTCGAATATCACTTCACATTCATCAAGTGGTGCTATATCACACTCTACCTCATCAAAATAATAATTTATGGAAAACTTGATCTTACATCATCTTGTGATATTCATTGTAGATTTCTCTTGTATCTACCCCAATGAACATGGTTGTACTAGTTCATGTCACTAAACCCAGATCATTAACGAACACTTGATAAATCAAATTGGCTTGAGAACCACTATCAAACATAGCATTTACCTTCTCGTTTTTCATTTGAACCTTGATATAGAAAATCACACTCTTTTCTCCAATTGCTTTTGGTTGTTACGATGTGGTGCATACTAAATAATTGTCCACATCAATGTTGTCTTCTAACTATAATCTTGTTGTTTTAGGGTTCTCTTTCTTGGACTTGAACAATTTAGGACGTAGTTAAAGACTAAGTTTCTAGCACTTTTCATTTATGTGTCCCCCCACATCATAATGGTTGCAATGGTTCTTGGAATTTGTCTACGTTGAAGTTATAGATGTATTTTTTGTGCATTTATCTTTATCAACTTCTTCTTGTTCCTTTTGTATTTGTAACTAATTCAATATATAAAACTTTCTCGCTTCAATTATTTATTTTTATGTTGAGAAGTTGTATCCATGTTAAGATATAACCATACAAACCTCCAAGGCACTTTACTACTATCTCTAACATGAAATGTTCAATAAAATAACTTAATGAAAGAATTCAAACTTATATTCTTAAATACTTTAACATCATTCTTGATAAAGACACTTTCATCTCATAATTTCATCAATAATTCCTTCCAACGTTCTATTTAATTACAAATTATTTAGTGCACAACCACTTTTTTTAGACATCTCCACAACTTTCAATCTGAATGGCACAATAATTATTGATTGATTTGAGAGAAAAGTTCAGATCCTCAAACCTCTAATTAGATAGGAACTTTCTTTTCTATTTTATAATTTTTTTTTATAAAAAACATTTCTCAAAAACTATATTAGATAAGTATTACTAGCATAATCCCTAAACGAATGAATGAAAATTCCAAAGTAATGAAAAGGTGGTGTGCATAGTAACAAAAGTAATTCAAAAGGGTTATATTGACAAAGCATCTAAACATGATTCTTTCTTTCTTAGTGCAAGTAATGCACTATAATGCATTTTTTGCATAAACTGAAAGAAACATGGTGGAAGGTTGACTCGACAACATTATAATAAAGACATCATAAGACTATATAAGTCACGAGGAGTGAGATTGGAATAATTATTAACCACAAGAATGGAATTTTCCAAAAGTATTAATAAAAAAAATCCTTATATATTATTTTTCATGACCTACAACTTGCTGATAGTCAACTATTTGTATTGTTAAAATGAAATGATAAATTCAAACTTTATTTTTTCTTGTTCTTAAGAGTCTTTCTTTTTTCTTTTACAAGTTTCTAATTAATTGTCGAGTCATCATTCAAGTAGAATGAAAAAATACAACTATAACTACAATATTTTGATCCTTTATTAAAATGAGAACATTCTTAAATTATTATTCATTCACCCCTATAGGGGTATGCTAGTTGATAAAATGATTGAACTAATTAGAATTTTATCTTCAAAGTGTTTCATTTAAATAAATTTGGTATAAGCCTTCAACAGTTATATATTATTCAACATACATCAATTACATGGAAGAGTGACATTCCAAATGTGGTGATACGTAAAATCATTTATATCTTGGATGATAACAAATCCAAACACCATTTGAATGAATTTTTAGGACTAAGCCAAGTTAATGGATGAAAATTGGATCACTTCCTTGTTGAGAAGGGTTACGCAGAATGCCAATCTTACCACAACTTGCACATCAAACATGTTAATAATAATTTACTCATCCTTGTTTCTATATGTTGATGATTTGATTCCAACCACAACTTGTACATCAATCACATCAGTTCAAGTTGTTGAACACACCGTGCTACTGAGAGGGGGGGGTGAATCAATAGCACACACAATTAATTCTTTTTAACTTTATCAACCTTATATCACCAATATGAAAATATCCATTCATTGACAATCATGTA
>JASDQU010243405.1:338463-359072 GCA_032191745.1 Picea mariana | reverse complement strand
CTTGAAGGATGAGAACTTGGCTCTACAAGTTGACCTTCTCCTCTTGTGAGTTTCAACCTTGTGAGCATTAGAAAACAAAACACTTGCAAATAATCAAGTCTTCAAAAACCTATGCTCTGATACCAACTTGATCTAAAAATGAAGAAGACTTGTATTCTTGAAAATATTTGCAAGATTTAATTCATGTGTTAAAATGCAAATGGATCAATTTTGCAACATAACTTTTATAGGAATTACTCATTCAAGATGCATATAAACAACAACAATAAACAGNGCTACATCTCCTGGTCCAGCTTCCAATGGATCTTTTGTATTATTTGCTCAAAGTGCTCAAATATGTGCTTTACAATGCTCAAAATGCCAAATAGATGGCTCCAATGGCTTCAGAACGTCCAAAAACCCCTAGCTGGGCTTTTTTGGCACCTCGTTTGGCCAAAAATTGAAGAAGATAGGCTTCCTAGAAGTTCCCCTTCCAACTTGTTGTCTCTGGATTGATAAAATGCACCCCTGTTGTCTCAACCTAGCCCCCACACGCTTTTATGTGTTGTAACTCAGCACCAGGCACAACCGCACAAACGGTGCAAACTGTAGGACGGTTGTGGGCACACCTAGCCCCTAACCGCCAAGGCCGTGGTC
This sequence comes from Picea mariana, assembly GCA_032191745.1. NCBI lineage: Eukaryota > Viridiplantae > Streptophyta > Pinopsida > Pinales > Pinaceae > Picea > Picea mariana. Next base: position 358,436 of record JASDQU010243405.1, on the reverse strand, counting down.
GTGTGACCCATGTGACCGCGCGTTTAAATAAAAAAAGGGCCAAGACTTTAAGAGCAAATGTTATCATGACAAGTGGCGGGCATTGGTTGTATAACCGTTTGAACCAAAATCCAAATCCGCGCGAGCGCCAACGATGTGACCAAGGGTCATATGGTATTGTATATACGACCGGGGGATGGGGCTAAGCCCCAGCCTAGACGCGCCCCAACTATCTACTTACCATATATAATTTTAAAACTATTATATGGTAAGCATTACCATGTGGGCGCGTTGGCAGCCCAGCCCTTGCCAAATATTTGCATTGAGTTGGAGGTTCAGGGTTCGAATCCCACGAACTACATAAAATTTTGAACGACCAAACCAAACAACCCAATAACAGGGTGCCACGTGGCAGCCCACGACTGGGCCACGTGGCACCGTACAACCAACCAAAATTGCCACGTGTCACAATATCATTCATCCACATCTACCAACCAATGAATGCCATGTGTCGTACAGTCCTGCTAATTCAACTCTGCCACGTGTCGTACGGACATGCCACATCAGCATCCATAGGGACTGTACAGTCAACATCCCTTTTTTTGCCTGTTTGACATTTTGAACAGAACGCGATATCTCTCTCATTCGACGTTCGTTTGAACCCAAACGAGTTGCATTGGGTTCGTGATGACGAGGCCTACGCTCTCGTTCGATTTGAAGCGATTTCGAGCACTTTGAATTTTGAGCAAAATTTGATCCCCTGGATCAAAGACCTCAGATTTTTGCCTGAGAAAGTAGATCCAAGTAAAACGTGAGAAATCATCAACAAAAATGAGAACAAACCTCGCTTTTATGATTGATGGATGTGGAAAAGGACCCATGAGGTCACTGTGGATCAGATCTAAAGGTGCGGAAGCTCGCTGAGACTTTCCTTTGACGAATTTCTCTTGAGGGTGTTTTCCGAGAACACATCCCTCACATACTCCCTTGGAGAAATGGATGTCTAGTAGACCATCAACTAATTTGTGCTTGCTAATCTGTTGCATGTATCGAAAATTCAAATGTCCAAACCTTTCATGCCATATCTTACTACTTTCATCAGCATGAGTAAGCGGTAAATCCTAATTAGGTTCAATGAATTCAGAAAATGTATACAATCTAGACTGATGATTTACCTCACCGGTAGCAAACCTGGAGTTGGTTTGCATGTCATATATGTCCATGGAATTTGGTGTGAATACGACTTTCTTTCCGGTGCCATAATTTGTCATCTGATATACAGAGAGAAGGTTGACAGAAAGTTTGGGAACATGCAACACATTCTCGAAGCTTCCATTGGTCAGTTCAATCCTTCCTTTACCGGTGGCTTCGAAAGAAGAGTTGTCCCCCATCAGAATATGAGGACCTTTGCATGCATCCAAAGAAGAATAGACTACTTCTGAGGCATCCATGTGATGTGATGCTCTTGAATCTACGATCCAAACATCAGGAGAGGAGTTGATGGCAATCAACGCATGGCTAGAATTGCCTTTCTTGGAATTCAGATCTTCTGGCTTCTTCTTCTTTGCACCCTCGAGGATGCGATCTCCAAGGTTGTTTTGCTGAAGTATCTGAGACATCAGATCTATTTTTTTTTGCATGCATGCATATTTTGAATGGAATCCTTTGTGACAGTATGTGCATTTCTCTCCTTTTCTTCCCTTTTCTCCTTTGGATCCAGAGGCATCGGTGAAGGGTTTTGTGTACCCTTCCTTCTTCGTATGTGCATGATATTTCCGCTTATCTTTATCTTTAGATTTCTGATATTTGTGGCTGCCATCATCCACAGTGAGTGCATGCGCCCTTGGGCCTTTGATTGCGCCCATGTTGATGAGCTTGGTTTGCTCTTGTGTCAGGGATTCGATAAAGTCTTCAAGAGAAGGCATCTTCCAGGTGGCTCCAGAGGTGAATATGACAGTATTGAATGTGGATATGAATATAGAGAATTCAAGTCCAATCTTGGAGAGAATGGCGAGAACCATTTGTTTCTCGTCCTTCGATTTATCAACCCCGCAAGCTTTGATTTGCGACAGTAAATCCTTGAATTTTGTAAAGAAATCTTGGATATTCTCGAAGCTTTTTGGATCCAATGTGAACAACTCCACCTCCAGCATGTGTCCCCTCATCTCATCCTGTTTGCTAAAGAGCCCTTCCAAGATGGTCCAGGCTTCATTGGGAGTCTTACAGGAAGATATATGAAAAAGGAGATCGAGAGAAATAAGAATGCAAATTGTTCCGAGTGGCTCATCCATGCGATTTAAGTACTTGGATTTTTCTATGGCTGATGTTGGCTTTGTATCTATATTCATGGTTAATCTATACAACCCCCTAGATTGGAGATGTATGGCTATTTTCTCCTTCCATGCAAAATAGTTGTAAGGTGTAAGAATGAATTCTTTTTGGAATTCCATCTTTCTGTTGTCTTCAATCTTTTGTACTTACAAAAAATTTTGGTGTAGATTTTTCTTAGTAGTCCATCGGCTCTGATACCATGTAAATGTGTTTATCTGCACAAAATAGATCTAGCTAAACAATGATACACACATTTGCAGAGAGAATTGGAAAAAGAAGAAGAAGGAGAGAAAGAATGGAAATAATTCTCATTAACCGTTGTGAATAATTGAATAATTTACACATGATATACTCTGTATAACTCAATGAGTTCGAATTGAGGTGAACCAAGTCGCCATAGTGGTGGTCTAGAGTGATATGGACACACACTAGAAGTTAAAGGAGTGAACTGCCACCTATTCTAGTCTCTCAGGCAGTTACGGGAGTGAACTACCACCTAGTTGAGTTAACTAGTCAACTAGTCTTCAGTTAACTGACTGAACAGAAAGTAGTGAGGAGTTAACTCAAGGAATCNTCAACTAGTCAAACTGAAGTGTGAACTGAAAGAGAATATTCTCCAGGTGGAATATTCTCTCCTAAAATATAGGAGACTGGATAATGACTAATAAACAAATAAAACCGTAGGAAAAAGAAATCCTAGGTGTGTGTGAAGTAAGTCCAACAGAGAAGGACTTTCATCTAGAGGTCATATAGTTTAAGGAGGAGAGAGAGAAGAAGTATCCACATGTGGGTTTCAGGGGATAAAAGCCACATGAAAGAGAAAAGTCATACAGAGTTTTCTGTACACATCCATGGGTCTTAGTGAAGACAGTCGCGGATATCCACGGGTTAGAGAAGGGCTAGTCATGGATGTCTGCAGGTTAGAGAAGGGAAAATCACATATGTATTTGGAAACATGTTGGTATAAGGCCATATAGAAGCACATGAGTCTCCAGGTTTGTTTGCAGTGTATAATTTTCTTAGTGGGACATTATTCCTATTACGGGAGCCCTAATTTGACCTTAATAAAATAATAATTGGATTGGTTTTCCCTCCAAGGTTTTTCCAAAGGTTTACCCAAAATTCTTGGTGTTCTTATGTGCTTGATTTGGTTTCCTTGTTTATGCTTTCGTTGCATGTTTCATTGAGTAATCAAGTTGTGCTCTAATTCAGTAAATATATGTTTCTTGGAATTAACTGTCGGGTGCTAGAATGAGGGAAATTTCAAAATGGTATAAGATCATACCTAGGGTTGAAAGAATATTTCAACATGGTATCAGAGTCGAGGCTTTGAAGGAAAGAGGGAGCCTAGTCTCTAAAGGGAGGAAATCAATAGGACAAATCTTATCAGGTAGATAACCAACAAATGAAATTAAAGGACATATTTTTAGGGAAACAACAATATCAGGAAGAATACGTGTTTTTGTAGGTATACAGAGCCATCCGCGAGTCACAATGCAAACAATCGCGAACATCTGCGGGTCAGAGAATGACAAGTCACATATATTCGTGGGTCAAGGAAGGGCAAGTCGCATATAGGTCGTACAAGACAAAACAAGGTAGTTCCAACATAGGGTTATCAGATCAGATCTTGAAGATGGTGAACAGATTGAAGATTGGGGACATGTTAGAAGGGGAAACAAACTTCTAGGATTGGAAGGAAAGGATTCTTCTTCTGTTAGAGGAGAATGACCTCAAAGAGTATGTTGAGGTTGTGGTTGTAGATACTATAGATCCGTAGGAATGTGTAGTTCATAAGAAGAAGGAAGTGAAGGCCAAGCGGGTTTTTTCTATCAAGAAGGAAAAAATAAAACCATAGTGTGCCATATAATAAAAAACATAGTGGATTTGAGCCCATGAAATAGCATGTAAATCCAAACCCAAAACCTGACACATAGTGAAAACCACCCAATGCATTCTCAAGCCACTGGAGTGAGCATGCATGAATGTAGAGTAAAGGCAAGTGCACGATATGTTTTGTACACATTCCTATGCTTGATGCCAAAGAGCATACTTCTTCCTATTATATTGAGCACACAGACAAAGAGAAGGATGCCTCTTCATTCTATAAACCCATCAAGAAGGAAGAAATAAAATCCATAATGTGCTATATAAAGAAAAACACAATGATTTTGATCCCATGATATAACACACAAACCCAAACCTTGACACCAAGTAATTCAAAAATGCACTACCTTAATATATAAACTAGTTGCACAACAAATTTACTTAACATATATTGTGTCTACAAACATGAGAAGTGTCACCAACTTTGTAGGAATAATTTCCTACTAGCAAAAAGAGGCTTTGTTGTCATCATATCATGCTTCACTAGGATATACACGATTTTTTATGGTCCACAACATACTCCTCCATAGTTTCTTGAAATCATAGTGATAGAGCACATGAAAATTAGATTGATCACATAACACATGAATATTAGATTACAAAGGACAAATGAATGGAACCTACACAAAAAACTACAAGAGGGGTGAGGTTTAAATACATGCCTTTGTCCAATCTAATTGTTGGTTGTTGGAGACTACAAAGACCTAGCAATTCAATTCATTCACTCCATTAGAGAATGAGGAATTCCTTCTCCATGGTCTCCACAATTTCCCAATAGCCATGGTTCCAAACCATTGACCATCGCCTATTGATGTGGATGGTAGTCCAAGAAAAGATGTGGAAAAGACAACACTATTGCACCCATCTTCTACAACTAGGGTATTCCACATCCTACAAAATGCTTATAAAATAATGCAAAACACACAATGGATGCGGAACAAGGGAGAACGACAAGAGCTCCCAAACTATGGAGTGAATGAGAAACACAATGCATATTTAAGCAAAAGATCGAGCAAACACATAGGTGAGTGAGTACCATGAGAAAGGCAACATGAACCATTATAGGAGCCATAATGCATGGGTTATGGGTAAACTCTTTAGATGGGTATCGATGCTCGTCAAATATGCTACTGAAAAATGTAATGAAGGGAAATGGATGGGTCATCTAAAGTGTGGCGGTGTTTACATGGCCAATTTGGACGCCTTTTCAAGGGTGGATGATTGAAATGGATCATTGTATAATTTTTTTTGTCTATCTTGGTATTTTCTAGGTGGAAAAAATGGAGGATTTTGCTTGTAGGGCCCATTTTAATGGTAGGTCCCAATTTGGACATTTGGTGTTTGAAACCTTCTAAAGCTATTTTGAGGCATCTAATGAAAATTTTTGGGGTCAACATAACTTATGACCCCTCGATGCCAGTCTACACATTGAGATCTTTCCAATAGTTTGAAAATCACCTTCATCGGAGTCCGTATATGGAAGTTATGCTTCCTACAAGTTGACCTACCTTGTAGACCACCATGGCACAAGTGGTTGCCACATCAGCCCAAATTACTCAAGTGTGGGGCTGATCACATGTGGAATTTCAATAATATTCTAGAAGTTCCAAAACCCTAACACTAATTGAGGGTTGAGGCATGCAAAAAAAAAACTAACCTTAGATGGCTATCAGACCATGTTAAATAATGGGCTGCGAGGAAGAGAAAGGTTTTCTATTATTTTCAAATTGTACTTATTCCAAAGTTGAGAAGAGCATCTAAGGGTGGGATTAGATAGCATAAACGAGGAGGAAATAAGATTATGTAGTAGCCATTTAGGCCACAATGTTAAAGGCAATTCCATGGTGAGTGCCCCTTTCTTTATACTTGCATTTCATAATCAAAGAAAGAGACCAAAGCATAGACCTCACCTTCTAGCTAGGATTTCTCCCATATCGAGTTTCCCAAGTCACATCTTGTGTTCATTTGTGTGGATGGTATGTTCATTTGCTTGTTCTTTCATCTTTCGGATTTCAGGTATTTCATAAATTTGAGCAATAACCAAGTGATAATAAATCTAAAATCTAACGAAATAAATTGCATGATAAAAGATGTCAAAATATTACAAGATTTTTTTGGACAAATTGTTCCAGTGGAATATCCATTGTAGTTTACAAACCAGTGAACCACTATTGGCCTCCCTCCCCCACAACTTAGAATCTACTTAGCACCAAGAATTTTGGGTGGGGATAAATAACATGGATAACAATAAGTTTGGGTGGGGATAAACCATGGAGAAGATTATCTTATTCATCCAAGCACTAAGCAACATGAAATTTAAACAAGTTGGTATGGTCATGCTTAACAGGGGAAATATGACACTCATGCAGGGGCACCATAATGTCAGCTTAATTGCACAACTAGGTTAAATCTACATAACATCAATGTTATAGTATAAGGTTATTCATCTTATGCAGTAGATAATTGATAAAAAAAGAATGAAATCTACATTTAGTTTTGTTGTTGTCAATGTGTCAATCCCAAAGCTAGGACCATGAACATGAGTTACTATCCTTTGTTGTAAGCGAGATGGGACCCCATCCATGCATATGGTGTATAGAGTTGAGGTAAACCTCGAGTGGCTTTAGGGCCCCAATGATATAGATTTATCCTACACCATAAATGAGCATATATCCATATGAACCCCAAATTTCTTAAGCATCGAGAGGGATCAAAAACAAATTGAGGAACAAATTTCTCATTGCTTAAAAGATCCTATGCTAGTGGATTTTATTATTGTATATCATTATTATTCTTATTATTACTATCGACCTTTTTTACTTTTCATATGTTTACATTACATGCATCAACTTTTACTTACATTTTAATTTATTAGCATTATTTTACACATCTCCTCCATATTGCATTTAGAATGCACCTTGCTTCTCTTGGTGCAATACCATGGATAATAGAGGAGAAGTTATACGAAGGGTAGTGCAGTGGTTGTATAATTTATGCTTAGAGATGGAATCACTTCACATGCATCACATGTCACGAGATTCCCATCATGCATAAGGTTAATTCAAACAACTTTGTGCTCATATTTGTAGACAATTGCCTCTGTATAAGGTGCAAAACAAGTATGGTTGCACCTCATGTAAGCAAATTTGTATAATTTGGTAGTATGTTTGATGATATTTGTCCTTTCCTATAAATTTGCATCTTGAGTTTTTCAATCTCTTTGATGTTTCAAAGATCTAGAGTTAAGATAGATATACATTAGTGATATAAACTTAGTTCATACATGATATAGATGCATATGCGTGAATTAAAATATATATATTTGCAGTATATCTTGAGATCAGTTATACAATAGATAATGTGTAATGAATATGATAATAAACAATGTGATGCAACATATTTAATTTTTTTAAATAATTTCTACCACTTTAAAGTATTCTTCCTTCTCTTATTCTTTCTTTACCACCATAAAACTTCTTCTTCCCTCTCTTCTTATTCATAGTGTGAAAATAAATGCAAGCTTGAGAATCTCAATTATGGACTTCACAAGTAATCAAATTTATTATAATGGTCACACAAGAATATATTATTATTATCATTTATATTGTGACGTGGTCTAGTCATTTACTCAAGGCAAGTGGCTTGAGCTAATAAGGTCACATCTCATAAATACTATTAAGTCATAATTAGGTTAATTCATATTTTGATCAAACAAGAGGGAAAGCAATATAATTTCTTATTCCCTGCCTTGATGCCATGAAATTGGTTGTAGCATTAAATATTAGCATACATGGTCTATCCATCTTAACTTTAGATTTATTAAGCACTAAGAAGGATAAAAAAATCAATTGAGATGCAAATCCCTCGATGCTTAAAGTATTATGAGTTAAGATGGATCTATGCTTGTGTGTGTTGTGTGCATATTATGCCGACATATGTCGATATTAGCATCATGAACAATGGGAAAGTGTTACAATCTCTTCAATGTTGGGTTGTAGAATGCACTAAGAGATTTGGGTTTTTACCATAATTTGATTTGTTAATGAATAAATTTTTTTCCAAACTAAGCTTTAGGTTGAGTTCTTAAACATCATGACATATTTTATTTCATTATATTTTGAGCGGACTATAGGGCATATGCATTAATAAGTCACCTGCTACTTTGTGGCTTGTTATCTCCATTCACAGAGCAAAAAATCATTTTGATTCATCACAGATATTATCAAAATGAATTACATCAATTGTATATAATAATTAGTTAGTTGATTCACCATGAATGCTAGAGATGGCCAATCTTGCTACATTTCACATGGCACTATAACTATTATGGATCCCTAGAAGGAGGAGGATCAGTTGTAAGCTGAAATTTCCTACGCATATTGCTACATTGTAATTAAATTCCATTGCTTATCTAGGAAGGAATTCTTCATCTCAAAAACTACATTTTCGTTCATTAACTTTCAATAAGTTATACTCTATACCTCCTATACATATGCCATAGATTAAAGGCCACATACAATTATTCTCAAAATTCTAAAGATTCAACACTTATTTTGATCTCCATTGTGCTTGATCTTTATAATTTTTTTCATTTCCTTTGGCCTTTTGTTTTTCTCATCTTGTAATTTGTAAGGTAAAAGCATATACTTAAATGCTACGTAGAAAAGGTAGCGAGTTTCAAACCCTACTTGTAAAGCTCGAGACTAGAAATCAAATTCAACAAATCAATCTCCTCATTTTCATTTCCATTGACAAATTAACAACAAATAAGTAGAAAACTGAAAGAGCTTATGCTAAAGCAATTAAGCACTACAATTTTTTCAAAAATTCAAGCCTAGAGAAATAGATAAGTCTACACTAGCCAAAATAGAAAGTGCAACACTTAGCATCTCATTTTCTACATATGTTAGGTCCCTTCCCATTTCCTTAAAATGCTTAGGTAATCTTACCCTAATCTCTCACGGAAGAGAGAAGATGACAATTGCAATATGAAATGTCTAAGTTTAAATTAACATGGACAATTGTGCTATGACATAAACTTGTCTAGTGTTTCTGGCTTTCACACTATTTTAGATAGTTTGTATTGGCTTCAAATTCACGATGTTAGAATAAATATAGTCAATATTTCATACTCCCAATACACGGTTCGTCATCAAGATGAAAGAGATATAGATAGATTGATCAATAGCTCATAAGAGATAGATGCACGATAACCAATTATTAATTATCCTTACCACTTATATGTATATGAATCTTAGTCCCAAAATCTAAGTCAAAAGTACATTAAAACAACCAAAATTAATGTTAGATAACAAAAACTAATATAATATAGTAATTAAATATCGTATTCTACATAAGTGATGGATTTTTTTTTCTAGGTAACATATGTCGGAGAAAATCCTGTGACACTTCCCCTCATTTCAAGGATGGTATCCTGGGTAAACCTTAGATTCTTTGAGGTACAAGGTCAGGGCAACAACAAGGTTCAAAGTGATTACAACAATATACTCATTATGAGCTCAACATGTCACTTATGGTAATAAAACTTGGGTGAAGGATAAAACTCCATCCCGTATCCACTAATGCTAAACACAATTGACAAGTGATGGTAACTAATATATATCTATAAATATGTATAAAATTGATATATGTTATGTGTGTGTGAGACCTATATCAATTTTATACATATATAAATATATACTAGTTTCCATCACTTGTAAATTTGATTTAACTTACACACAAATTATAATATATAATTATCTCACACACACATACAAATTATAATATATAATTATCATATATAAAAGCAAAGGAATAAAAAAAATTAATAATAAGAAGAAGAAACAAAGAGAAGAAAAGGAACAAGGACACTTCAAAGTAGCCAACCCTATGTAGCTGGACCATTTTTATTTATTTATTATCTTTTGACAAGGGATACTTATGTAGGACATTACCACTTAGGTATCCCCTTGGTTGAGTGTAAGGTGAATAACAAGGAAAGGGAGCAAAAAGTTGTCTAAATTTGGTCGCAATATCAATATATATATGTATGTGACAGTAAGGAGTTGATCATCCAATTGGACTAAAAATCATCTCAGACTAGAGAAAGAATCCCATCCTATCACATTTCCAAAAGAGTAAATTGTTGAATAGTTTACGAATGTTATGTCAAGGGTATTTAGAAACCATTATTCTAGAACCAATATAAATAACCCCCCACCACCACCCCCCGCCCCCCCCCCNAACATAGTTTCATTGATTGTGTGTGATAGCCATGTGCTCGACAAATGCATGGAGGAAGAACTAGTGATGTGGTCAGCGAGTGCATGTATCCCAATCCCATTGACTTTTCATGACAACCAAAGAGTGGAGTCAACAACAAAGAGCCACGAAACATTATTTGCTTGGATTGGTTAGATACTCTGAACGAGCATTGTGGAGAACACTAGGAGACTCAATATTCCTCAAGCAATAAGGAAATGGGATATTCAAATTGTTCGATGATTGGTTAGATGTTGGTAGCAGTTGCTCAACATTTGCATGCAACAAATTTCCTCGCCATTGAAATCTTTGCAAAGGATGGATTTTTACAGGATTGGAGATTGTGCATATGCATAGTTGTTGTTGCTTAGGTTTTCTATTCAATGAAACAAACTTGTGACATGTATGATTTTTCAAGATGTCAGAAACAATGTCTAAGAATGCAATTTCCATGTTTATTTTGAATGTTTATGAGTGCATATTTACAATTGTTAAACATACAACCATGTAATTACGATAACGAATTCCTTGTATAAATAGAATACATTACAAGACAATGGTCAATGAAGAGAGAGGAATATTTATAGGTAATCATGAGGATTTGTGGGCAGGGAACTTCCTTAGTTTCCACTGGCTATTAAATCATAGAAATACCTTATTTGTAACACTGGATCCCCTCTTTCTAGTTGGGCATCTTAATGTTAAAACCAACACTGAGTTAGTGCACAACCAATGATGAGATAATTGGGAGTATCCATAGAGTAGGGAAATAAGATATAGTTGTTCTAGTGCTTATCACCATGTTTTAAGAAGATAGCTAGTTAAGAGATCTCTAAGATGTGACATGTTATCGACCAAACTAGCAGCCTCGTCAAGGTCCCTCGAGGTGCTAAGGCGGTACCACATAGGAAAAGTGCCCAATGTCACCATGGCACAAGTCCTTCCCTTTTCAAGCCCAATTCCTACGTTAAAGGACTTTGGGAGGCTTCCCTAACACAGTTACTTCACTTGAAAACTAGTATTGCAGTGCCTATGTAATATAGAATTGAAGGTAGAAGTTGAATATTTAAGATAAGTGATCTGGAACGATAAATAAATAACATAAATAATGTAGACCAACGAAATAAAACCACTCAAGATTCATAATATAAAGCAACAAAATAGTGCAAAAGAGTGGTGAAAGCCTTTACCAATTCCTCAGATATATTTTCAAGAATACCTTTTGGTAATGTGGTTGTACTTTGAGTTGTTCCTTGTTGTTCTGAGTTTTTCAGATCTTTAAAATGCATAAACATGGCACAAAACAACAAGAAATGTGGCCCTTTTGAGGCCTCCCAAAAGTGTTAAGCACCTTAGATCACTAGATCTGTGGGATATGAAGCTTGGGTAGCAAGATAAGAGTGATTTCATATGCTTATAGCTTTAGATCTGCAACAAAATGCTAATTTCCCACAAGTTGGAAATCACCTTGCATATTTGTGGTTCAAATCCCCCTAAGGTCAAAACCCAGGAAATTATTCCAGCTAACAAATCACGTTGTGATGGTTGGAATTTAACAATACATTCCAAAAAATAAATGATATAACTATAAAAAACAATTCTAGAAAATATAAGGGTTTTTTAAGATAGAATACTTACTTTGCAGCCCCATTTTTGGATGAGATTCTTGTTGGATCTAGTGTAGACTTTGTTGTAAATTTTTCAGATCTGCAAAGCTCTTAAAATACCCTCATGAAATAGACAAAAGAGTGCAGAAAAATAGAGGGTCAAATAGCCTTGGGGTAGCAATAACTCTAAAGACAATATCCCCAAGGTCCTACTAGTTATATGAGATGGAAATCCAATTGCAAGCTAGCAAATATTTTTTATGTTTTATGATTTTTATGTTTTTAAAGCGGAAAAAAAAAAGATTGTTTGGATTTTAAAATAAGGCTGGTTGAAGAAGTGAGGTTTACCTCGACCTTACTCTTACCTCCAGAGTGTCAGATTATGATCACAACCCTTTCTAAGTCGGCCACAAAATTTGGACTAGAAGTTGTGTTAGGAGTTGATGGACTATCACCCCCAATCTAGTCTAGAATAGTTGTATTGATTTCATATCTTACCAGGAAAGCTTTGCTAGTGGGATGGTCTCCAACCATTAGATCAACATGGATGTGAAATGAGATATCCTCCTTGTTGAAGATACCCCCGATAATGGTTTATCCAATGCTTGGATTTGAACCACTTGACACCATCAAAGGAGTAGATGAGACAAAGCCTATACCTCTCCTTCCACGTGACAATGTAGCCCCTTGATGAATTGATCCAATATCCTTGCAAATAATACGAAGAAAATGATAGCTACTATATGAAACACTCTTACACTTAGCCAAGAAGAAAGTGCATAAAATAATCAACCCATAAAATGCACTAGAAAATAAAAGTTCTTATTGGATGGCATAAATGATCTCACAATTCGACAACCACCAAAATGGGAAGAGGAACTAGCCTTATATAATTTTCCTTGTAACGACTAGTTTCCCTCTCTCATTAAAAAATATTTTCTTGACTTTTCATCCACAACCCGGAAACTAAGTCACTTGATGAAAATGATTAAAATAATATATTTTATCCTACAAACAATTTCTAAATCATGAAAATCCCCAAAGAGTGACTTGATTTGACTTAGTGGAGGCAACGACTAGCTCCCAAAAAAGGCTCAATTTCACTTTTATTGCAACGTCTATGTGGAATTGGGCGCTGATTCAATGAGTTGGCAATCGATTTATTTGATGTAGCTTGACCCAATGTTTCATCACTTTTCTCAATGGATAATTAAAAGAGGCCCATTTAATAAAGTTTGCGGACCGATCTGCTAAAGTGCAACGACTACTTCCTTATTGACCCAATGAGTCTTATTAGTCCCTGCCGAAGGCCAGGACTCTAGTGTTCGCTTCATCGTTGACTTTCAATTACTTTCCTTTGACTAAACATATTTTCTATTTTCCTGAAAGTTAAAGTTAGTACATAGGAAAAGTAAAATAGTCATTTTCTAATAATATTTTAATTACTTTTATGAAAGATTCTATTGGCTCATAAGATAAACCTCTTATTGCCGATGTTTACATATCCAAATAGGTTTATGTATCCAAACATATCGTTTGCATGTTTGCCAATGTTTACATATTCTAAGTTATGTTTACATGTTTGCCAATGTTTACATATCCTAAGTTTGGCGCATATTATATTTTCATTATCTTTTGACACTCTTTTTGAGGTCAATAAATAGAACCTGACATAATGTATTTTTTGAAATCTTGTATACCCTAAGTTAAATCATATCTTCATAATTTTCATTGATGCTCTTTTTGAGGTCAATAAATAAAACCAAATCCTATGCATTTATTTATTGATATCATTAAATTTATGTCCAATAGATAAGTCAGAAAATTTTCGGGTAAGTCGGTGAATTTTGGCAATATTGGGTGCCCACTGCCACAACCATCATCATTTCTTTTAATGTTGTAATTTACAACATCATCATTGTTTTTAATGTTGTAATTTACTATATTTCAATTTGCAATGCAATTGAGTTCTACGACCATCATACAGAGAGAAAAATACACACAAATTCATCACTCATTGGTTCATCACTAGTTTACTTCATCACTGGTTTACTAGTTTCTTCACTGCCTTCCTTTCTTTTTCGACAAGGGTGGGGGAGGTTGAAATCATGCTGAGTTCCACCATCATTCATCAATATGTTTGCCAGTGCCTTCGTTGCCTTCTTTTCTTTTTCACTTCCTTCCTTTCTTTTTTCTGCAAGGTTGGGGGAGGTTGAAATCATGCTGGTGCAATTGAGTTCCATCATCATTCATTAGTATGTTTATTGTTTACTATTTGCAAGTAAGTTTCATTAGTAGTTATCAATTACTCTTTGCAAATAAGTTTCTAAATGCTTTAATAAATAGCTACTAACATTCTATTTACTTATTTACTTCATAATAGCTACTAAAATTCTATTTACTTCATTTTATTTACTTATTTACTTCATAATAGTGAATAATTTTCTATTTACTTCATAGTTGCTTCATATCTTCATATATGTTTACTTCTGTTTACTACATATTTGTTTCCTATTTACTATTTACTGTTTTTTAAATAAAATATAAAATTTTAAAATCAATGCAAATTGTTAGAAAGTAAGAGCTTCTTTACCGTATTGCTTCTCATGGCAGAAGCTAGGAAGCTACTGGGTGGGAATCGGATGTCAGTTTCTTCCTCAGGGTTGTCCCCTTGAATTCTGAACATACGTAGGAGATAATACAGGAAATTCTCTACAGAGAAATAGAAGAGCGTATCAATAAGTAGTGGACCTTGAGTAGAGTTATCCTAAATCCTTAATTCTCTATGGAAACAAATTGTCTCATTTCAGCCTAAACTAAAATGCCGCGAACTTAGGATACAAGGTTGCCCTTATAAAGCTCACCCACAAATGATTTAGGCAAGCTCTCCTCAAAGCCAACATCCTGCAATGATATTAGGTGGCACCACCCAAAAAAAAGAAAAGGAAAAACACGAAAAAAGGTACACGATTGTAGAAGTCCTTGAATTGATCTTTCTTTAAGTAACTTGAAGGAAAGAATATACCAAATTGTAATCAGCTAGCACGATCCGGAGATGTAGGGTATGGCCTAAACCTTGCATCATAAACTCTCTGTGTTTGCCTTCCTGCAACACCATATGCAGGGGACCCATTTACAGCAGGATCAGCTTGAACTGGACCACCCATTGCATAACCACTGTTAGGAGCAGCACCACTAGAGGGAGGGGCATTATAGGAATCCCCATAACCTGAACCACCATACATATCCCCTGCAACTCCCGGATACCCATCACTGACACCGCTGCCAGCAGGAGCCACATAAGCACCAGTACCAGCAACACCATAGCCAGCGTCGCCACCACTTCCATAGCCATATCCAGCATTAACTGCAGTAGACTGTCCAACCTGCATAGCAGAACCCCATGGACCACCTGCTCCTGCTGCTAATCCATGGCAGGGGGTTGCAAGGTCCCACGAAAAAATATATATTATCAGAGTTTGCATCTGGGTTTGCGAATATTTTCTCTAACGTTTAAAATTAGCAGGTTTGCTACAAGCCTCTCTGAAATTCATAGTTTTCAGATTGATAGAGCTCTGTGAAAACGGTCTCATTGTCATCATGGGATGGTCTTCATAGAATGCAGTCAACGCATATTTAGAAATTGTAAGGCTGGTAAGTCCTCTCATTGCTCCAATAATATTGTTGGAGAAATTCAGAGAAGTAGAGCATGATCTAACGATTCTGTAGCTAATTTGTGATGCAGTGTAAATTGGTGTCGGCATCATGGGCATGTGGTCATCTACACATTTCCAACATCCACATTCACTCTATACCAACCCTTTTTAAGCAGCATTGCAACATGCATTAGTCTTGCATAAACATGGCATGACATGATTTCCATGAGAATGGTTTAGGAAATGGCGTGGGAATGGGATAGCTCTGGTAATGCTCAACAATGTTTTTTAATGGAATTGAATGTTTTTTTTTACCCAAACCTCAGTCCTAATGTTTCCTACTAATCCTACTCTTCATCATCCTGCTGTCTCTCTACTACGAGGACAAGTCTCTACTACTATCTTTGTATGGGCTTCTCTTATAATTCTACTTATCCTATATTTTGATAAAAACATTATTAAATCTTACCAGCATCATTTTGTTATATATTCTGATAAAAACATTATTAAATCTTATCAGCATCATTTTATTATTAACAAAACAATAAAATGTTATTCCAGCTTCAACTCGATAAGGACTATACTGTCATACAACACTTATTTTTATCAACACTATCTAACAAAGACTACGTTGTCATACAACACTTGTTTTTATCAAAATACTCTCATACAACTTATCATATCAACACTTGTTTTTATTGTTAATGGCTTTGTGAATGAGAATGATTTGATTGGGGCCCTCTATTTTGTTGACCACTACAACGGTTGGTCATTTAATCCCATTTATGGCTCACCTTTAATTCCACTTTGCTTGGATTAGTATAAAGTAAGGGGGCGACCATGATCTAACGACTCCCTTTAATTCATTTCACGACTTCATCCTTCAAACACATTTCATTGTGAACTTATGATAAAAGGGAGCCACCCCTTTTCATTCACTTGGTATATTAGAATATAATAATAAAAGGGAATGGGCCCCTTTTATAATATAATTTCACTTCAAAATACAAGTTGTCCCCTCCTTTTACCTTTAAATCATGCGCCCCCACATAACATAATGTTTTCTCTTTTGTTGTGTATTAAAACTTTATGAAAAGAGCCTCTTATTAGTAACTGCTGAAGGTCGGGAGTCTTGCAATCGATTCACCATTAACCATACATTACTTAACTTTTGACCTAAACATATTTTTTTATTTCTTCAATGTTGTAAATACATGGCAAAAACAAAATAACAATTTTTTTTTAGTATTTAAATCACTTTTATAACTAACGTTATTGGCTAACACATTTGGAGTTTTATTGTCGAGTAAATGTATTTTTTTCATTTTTAAAATCTACAACCTAAAGTTTGGAGTCCTTGTTCCTTTGCGGCCACTCAGAGTCCTTGTTCCTTTGCCACGACTCCCACATAATGTAATTTTACATTGTTATACAACCTATATAATCTAAGTTTTAAGTTTAGATTATAATTTATTTCACATCTACTGCTTTAAATTTACTACAATGATTTATGTCAATTCTTTAAGTATATTAAAATGATTTCATTAACAAAATGCTCCTTCGAAAATATTGAGTCATTGTTTCCTGAATGTCACCGCCTCATTGTTGCCTCTTGCTTGCCACCAACTCAAGGCCCAAGATATTGATCATTGTGCAATGATCATTCTACCACCGCAAATATTTCCTTGTTGGGAAACGCTCGATTCCTTCTCCAAATCTGCCTAGGTATATTCACCACCATAGTGCCATGGCTATTCATTAGTCAGTCTATAATGCCTATGAGAGGTTCCACAAGCAAGTCCTTGTCCATACCAAGGATGTCATTCGTGAATCAATCTATTAATGGAGGATATACCATTAGCTACTGCTCAATCACTTGTCCTTAGCATCAATCACTCGTCCTTCGCAAGTTTGGAAAAAGAGACACACCAAATTGAAACTTGAGTTTTGTTGGAAAGACTATACTCCATAAACTTAACTCAATTTCAACACAAAATTGACTAAATTTTAGTGGGAGCACCAACAATAATATAGAGGCAAGAGCGCCACCATGTATATTGAAGCCATATTGCTTGTAGTTGAACCCACCTATTCATATGATATCCAGCAGAAGAACAAGCATGGATATGGATGAACATCCTTATAGGCATTTCACCATTACAGTTCCATGAACCAGAGGTCACAACCGTCGGCCCATGAAAAGGGGAAACCTGCATCCACAAAGTCTCATCTCATTGTCTTTCGATTAAGTGTAGATGCAGAAGAATCAATAGTGTACAATGTACATTCAATCTAACCCTATCTTACAATTTCAGTTTATATATCTTACAATTTCAGTTTATATAGCCTAGGGTTTATTCTTGATAGAATGCATACATAAACTAGAAAGCTTGACAACATTAAAGCAGTTGTCATCCATATCTAAAAATATTTGGAAAACAACACTTTGGATCAAGATTTATTTGGTACAGCTTCCTACTCATAGTTGACTTGTTCAACCATTGGATTTGGGACTGTAACGACTACTGGATTAATTGGATAATGTTCATCGTCAACTTAATATATAACTGGAAAGAAGATGTATTACATACCCTTTCAGTAATACATCCTCCTGTAAATTTATTACCTTTTAAATGCCATCGTTAGTGGTTTCCAACAACTGCAACAAAGCTTAGGACGTAGTGGACTCTCCATTGTTATTTGTATTTGGATCATTCATGTACATTCATTACCTTTCATGTCTATTTCACTATAGAAACTAATATTTCACAAGAGTTTTTTTCATGCTTTCGTTTTTCTCTGTCTTGCTTATAAATTTAGACATGCTCAATTAATTGATCTCATATGATGTCTTATTCTTATGCTATCTTATTCTAAATACTACAAGATTTTAGATTTCTTCGTCTTTTTCTCATATTCTTCCTTCTAGTATGCTCGAGACCCGATAACGTAGATCCCATTTGTGGTTTTGATTTCATTGTAGTAGTCTACCATTCTTCAGGTAATGAAAGAGGAAGTAGATATCATTTTTAAGGTGGAAGATAGTAGATTCAATGTCTCGAAAAAGTACAAAATATGAATATTTGCCAGGAATAGATAATAGGTATCAAAATTATTATTTTTTGTTTACTGGTTTGTTTCTTATGATATAATTTGTCATATTGTTTTTGTT
Organism: Picea mariana; assembly: GCA_032191745.1. Taxonomy (NCBI): domain Eukaryota; kingdom Viridiplantae; phylum Streptophyta; class Pinopsida; order Pinales; family Pinaceae; genus Picea; species Picea mariana. The sequence goes on along the minus strand of JASDQU010243405.1, from coordinate 339,543 downwards.
TACTGATTTGTTTTTATTGACCAGTTGAAACTTTTCAAGTGCAGATTTCAGCTTAGTTCCATTGTGTAATTTTTTTTTTAGCAATGATTTCCTCAGTTCAAATATTGAAACTAACAAACCTACAATCGAAAATATTAATAAGGTGTCTACAATAATATCAGGGTAACACAGGGGTAACTATTCTCCTATAATCTGGGTCCGCCTATGGAATGAATGGATGTTCCAAATGGCCAGGGAATGTGTATTCGTCACACAAAAGTATTTGTCTTCTTGAAGTTTTTCAATAGTGTTTCTTTCCTTCTTATTTTACATGCTCAGTTGGAATGTCGTTTCTTTTTTATTCTTTTACATGGTGAGCTATTTTATGTCTCGTTACCCGTTTGGGTCATTTGTGGGGATTAGAACAATTTCAATTTGTAAAAGTCGTAGTTATATGAGCATAAAGTGACATGGAAATTTTTTAACACTTCATTTGTATAAGCCCATCAACAATCAAGAAGTATTAATTTATATCTACTGAGTTGATTTTTGTCATAGATTGTCATCATTAATGGAAAACTAGTAAAGTTTGGTATGCAACTCTATTCTTAACAGTTTGCAAACTTATTTTAACATATTTTAAAAATTATATTTCTTGATAACTATTATACTTCTTGATAGTAAATGTTAGTAGCTATAATTTGATACAAAATTTGAAAGAATCTGCAACGTGAACATGATTAGAGTTAAGGAGGAAAAATAATATTACATGAAAAATAGTGAGAACAATGAAGGATACCTAATGAATTAGTTCATACGAGCAATTTTTGTAATGCACAAAATGTTACAGGATTTGCAACAACAGTAGTTGATCCCATCCCGCTCAAAAAAGAGAATCTTTATCTATAGGATTGGACAGTAAGGAATGGGTAATTTGAAATTCTTGCTAAGGTGCTCTTTAGAGTGGCCCAATATGTCTTCAACCACCCTCGACCTTTTGATTCGATTAGAGACCATAAGCAACAGTTAATCCAGTAGGTGAGTTAGTTAAGTAAGCCAGTGATGCTCTTTAGTCAGTTCAGTCCCAGCTTCGCTTCTTGC
>JASDQU010243405.1:305114-322056 GCA_032191745.1 Picea mariana | reverse complement strand
TATCCTTAGGGAAATGGGTTGTCTGAATAGTCTAAGAAGAGCTTGATGACTATAATAAAAAAAGTGTTGACAGAAAATAAAAAGGCTTGGCACACCCACCTGAAATATGCCCTATGGGCGAACTGAATAGACACCAAGAAATCAATAGGTATGTCCCATTTTCAATTAGTTTATGGCACTGATGTTTTCCTTCCTGTCAATCTTGCTCTTCCTATGATGAAACTAATAAGAAGGATAAATAAAAAAGGATAAATCAAATAATCAAGAAGGATAAATCAAATAATCGAAGTTAAGCAGAATAGAGTGGAAGTAGTTGACAAACTTCAAAAGTACCAAGATAATATGAAGGTCCTTTTCGATAAAAAGGCTAAAGACAAGGATTTTCTTCCTAGCGATCTAGTCTTAAAGTGGGACGCTAGAAAATAAGATGTAGAGAAACATGGAAAGTTCGATCATCTCTGGTTCAAACCATTCAGAATTGCAACTGTTGAGGGGGAAAATTCCTTCTCGATGGATAAATTCTTGACGCTCCTATCAACGAGCGTTAAAACATTTTATGTAGTAGTCATATTTCAGATTCCCATTGTATATATCGGTTTGGATTAACGTCTGTTTTCTGTTTCAATTTGCAATTTTACCTTTCTTTTGTAAATTATCCAAGTCATTTTATCATTTGTTGTAAATAAACCATGTTTACTTGACATCATCAAAGAAGAATATAAAAGCATCTGTATCACATACCATCTCTATTTTGCATAATTTTCTGACATTTCACATTTCGTTCCTGTGCAAAATACTTACTATTAAAATGAAAGATAAGGATGCATCAGAATCCAACACTCATTTTTCAAAACTTTCGCTTTCTCTCAAAACAGGTGATAAATTAATAATCTACTTGATTGAAAATACAAAGGAAATCTGAGGTATGAACTCCTACCCCGCTAGTTCAAACTAAAATTTTAAGGAAATCTTATCGAACGTAAAGGGGGTTTCACCCGGGATAATATTGTCACCTGATCAAGGATCAGAGAAGTATAAAATTACAACTTAGAGTGTCATACTGAGAAATTCTGAAGCCTTCTTTGAAATAAAAAATGAAATAAAAAGGAAAAGAAAATAAAAATAAAAATAAAAAAGGCTTGAAAGGAAGTTCGAGAATCAATAAACAAACTTGTGTGGGCGTGGGATTCTTTTGCGTAAGGCCCTCTGATTCCTCGTTCTGGTTTTTTTCCTACCCCCGAAATTTTATTCACTCCTGATTTTCGCAACCTTTCCTTAGTCTTCATAGAAAGAAGGAAATTCACCTTGACTCTGAAAACTTAAAAACATATCTTCAAAACGAGATTAGGCGAAAATCTTTATGTTCCTTTGATTTTAACTTAAAGAAAGTATGTCTAGGCTAATACTGATGACTTTAGCTCTTCTATCAAATTTCAAACTGACTAATTCGCTCAAGGTCGATCCATGAAAAATCAAAATCCCTATAAAATCGTCCCTATATGCGAAGGTGTATTGAAGATTGGGAGAAAACTAGTTTCAGAGTATGCTTAAAAAATTGTGACAGACCTTCTTTTTAAATTTTAAGCAGATATCATCCCTTGTATGATACATACAAATTGATTGCCCCCACTTCAAAATATTAAAATATAAGACAGATGGTGAAAGGAAATTCATAATTTGATTTCCCCCATCTTGTCCAAAGAGAAGATGAAAGGAAATTCATGTAATGATTGCCCTCATCTTAGCAAAATGCAAAAGTGATAATTGAAGTGGTGAAAGAAAATTCAATTGGAGAAGTTGATTACTTCACCGGGGTACTGAACATGCTCGTTGGAAGTGAAGAAATATATATGATATCTGTATGGCTGTCATACAAATCTACAAAACATACTCTGGCATCTAGTTTTCTTTCCGGTAATATTTACATTTTGAACCAATGAGAGATTCCCTAAATAAATTATTACATCTACTTAACCTTGATGTGAACAAAGTCGGTCGAAGTCTGACATTTCGGTTAAAGTTTTTTTGATTATCTTAAACATATCCAAACTCAGTTTTAAGAAAGGGAAATTTTAAATAGCCTAACTTGAGATCCATAATTAGGTGTGTTTTGAAGATTTTATGAGATTCGGTTGATATTCGTTTTTACTCTATATGATTAACTCCTAAAAGTGTTTTATAGAAATGCAATAATGACTCCATTTGCCCAATAAAGGCACTCGGTATATTGTTCTTTTGTGTCTCACAGGGAGATGCGATCCCCAGATGGAGCCTATGTTGGAATGTATACAATTCTGAACTTTTGAGCTTTATATTTTTCACCTCATGAAAAATGAAATCTTACCCAAAGAAAGTAGAAACTTGGAAAATGACCTNATTTTAAATCAAATTCATTGCTGGTTAGTTAATAATAAGGCGCGCACGTTATCCGTTGTTGATGAGGTTTCCCTTTTGATTGAATGATCCTAATACCTCCAGAGTTCTGGAGCTGCCTGAATATTAAAGAGGTAAATCTCTAACAGTCGCTTCGGAGCTTCACGCTTCGGATGTTTCAATAGGTCTAAACAATAAAAACTCTAAAACCCGAAGGTATCTGCTCACGAATTTTCCTAAACCTTTTAAAGGCACAAGTCGTAAGACACGTGTACCTTTTGAGTCTTTCTTGAGTTGACACGTGGCACCCATTTTTGACATTTTCATTGGAGGATTCACACGATTCCAAGTAACACGTGGCACCTCTCTTTCCTCGACACATCATCCAGAATGACGTCATCTATAACACGTCACTACGGGAGATGATCCTTCGGGACTTTAACAAAGAATGATTAAGTTAATCATGATCAAGAGATAATTAATGACTCCGTAGTTTAGATTTCATACTTTTCCCCTGTATCGTATTCTAAAATTTCCGAAGTCCAAACTTTCGAAATACTTAAATTTAAGTGCGATTAATTAAGACTTAAGATCAATTACTAGATAATTAATTGCTTTGCAGTTTTGGGTTTTGGGAAGTTCCTCTTGAGATACATTAAAATCCCCTGAAGTACAAACTCCCGAAACACTTGAAGTTAACACATCATTTTAAACATGATTAATTAAGGTTTTAAAAGCAACTATCCAAAGATTAATCTTCCCGCGGATTCAGGATTCAGGAGTTTCCCACTCTGTCACATCTAAAAATCCCAAACACAAACCATCGAAATATTGATGGCATTTATGACTAACTCTGGATAATGATTCAAACAAGGATTTCGGATCGCTAGGTAGACATCTCCATTAACGTTAATAAATTCTTCGTCAGTAAGGTTATACAAAGATCAATGAATCTTGTTTAAATAAAACACTTCGATTTTGAATTCATTTTCACCTTTCGCAATTAGCAATTTTTATATATTTCAAAAACTTACAGACCTCTCTTATTACATGCAGGCTAATCTTATTTCCTTAAGGATTATGGCGCCACAAAAAGTTGCAAGAAAACTTGATGGATCAAATTTCAGAATCTAGTAGAATGATAAATCAGTTTGGAAGCTCGATAAACTAAAAAAAGGACCAAATATATTAGGGAAGGGTCTAAATAGACAGAAAAGGGAGAGAAAATCTCTGAAGTGCTAAGTCTCTGAAGTACAGGAGCTCCTGTCACGTGTCCTCTTGATTTCAACGACGTAGATTTACTTCAGAACTCCGGGCTTTGGGAGTTCTCGCTTCACACATCTGTCTTTCTTCTAAAGTGGTTATCCGTCGAAGTGCAGGATCTCCTGCCACATGTCCACTTCAATCAATGGTCCATATGGGCTTCGGGTCTTCGGGAGTTCTTTACTCAGCACTGCTTGCCTCCATCCCATAGTACGAAATAACTGAATACGGGGATCATCTGAAATGTGTCCTCTGTTCAGATCAACAGACAAGAATCGCACGAAATTCGCTCTATACTCTCTACATATGACCAAGAGTTGTGAACTCGGCTTAACTTTGGGAACTTATCTCACTTTGCGAAGATCAACAGACATATTTTAATGGATCGTGGAGATCAGCAGCTGAGAGCGATTGCGGGGGGCGAAGTTGTGCGAGGTTTAATTCTGAAGGGCAGTCCCGCAATTTAGACCACGGTTTTCTCTCAGGGGTACATGGAAACACCAGGTGCATTGCGAGAAGAAAAGAGGGTTACTTTAAACCACCCCTTCACACCCCCACAAAATAGAGAAATGTAAAAGGACGCTGAAGCAACACCTGTCATCCACGTCATGTACCCCGTTCACCCTCCAGTCTGTCACACCTTTCACATCAATTACCCCGTTTACCTCACCACCTACACTTGTCCCCACGTCATCCTATTCGTGATCAATTACTCTTTCTCATAAATGTTAGTCATCACATGATGATCCAACTCTAAACTACTTGTCACATTATCACTCCCCCCATATTTTCAATTGATATTATTTTCCAGTAAATGCAGTCGAAGAACATATAGCAATGGAATCGGATGATGAGGAGAGTAAACAAATGATTATGGTGGCCTCAATGGACATGTGTGCCCAATTCAAAGAACAAAGGAAAATGAGCGTGTCTGCGATCAGATGAAGAGACAGAGGAAAGCGTCAGCTCGAACAATATATGCCTTATGTCGTTTCATTCGAATTACATTATATTTTTAGGAGATATTGTACACTGACATAGTAGAATGTCATGTTAATTTGGTTATGGGGTAATAACCAAAGAATTAAAAGATAAGAACTTGTTATAGGAATGAATGCCAGTAAGCTAGTCATGTATGAGACTAGGACAGGGTTGGATATGGCAAGGTATGTATATGGAAAGGTTATGAGCCACACAGGTACTAAAAGCTTCCTACTTTTAAATAAAACTTGGGCTGCAACCTTTTTGATAACACTAATGAACACCACAAAATTATATTATTGGTGTAGTGTTTGGGTCGAAAAGGAAGGCATCCAATTAATTGGGAAGACAATAGGAAGTGTGTAGAGAATGTGTCAACACATTGGCCAGAATTCCAACTTATGGATGGTGGGATACATGACTGAGATAAAGAGAATTATGTAATTCAATGCAAGGTGTTGTAAATAAGTATGCACTGAGAATTGCACTCATGCATAATAAGTGACATAATTGTATACTAAATGCATTGATTGAATGAGTTTTGTAAGTACATGCATATATATTATTGCATGGAAATAATTGTTATTAACAGTTGAAATGTTGTGAACTCATGAAGCTGAGGACATTTCAGGAGTTGCTAGACATTGCAATAGGAAAGTTGCAAGTCAAGTAGTCACATGAGCATTGACTACAGGAATTTTTCTTGTTCAGAAAAAGAAGTAATGAACTTACTGTTATTAATTATGAACATGCATATGCATAGAATGACGATTCATTCTATTTTATTAAATTGTTTGGTAATTGTGATTGAATTGCTAGGTGCAGAAAATTCTAAGTTCACTACATATGGTTCTGTACATATTTCAATTGAATTATGATGTACAGTAAATACTGACAATTGTTGGCAGTATGCAAGATGAAGCCTTGCAGGAAAATGTTATGCAGTTTGGTGCCTATGGAAAACCACAAGGATGGCTGCATTCATAATATGGCAACAACCAAGATGAATTATCAAATAGAATTTCATGTTTTGGGGAAAAGATGAATTCCCTTTGAACCAAGTTGGAGTTCCTAAATGAATTATTTTATGTTTTATCATGATAACTGCATGTGGGTGATGCATATGAGATGATGTTGATTTAAGTTAGAATGTTGAATACAAAGATTAGCTTGGGGAAGATGTTGATTGAAAACCTTTGAGAGAAGTTGGAACTCCAGGAGCCACGATGCTCTAATACTTCCTGAACCATCTTGTTGCTGAAGCCTAAGGAAAGGGAGGTGTAACAGCCGATGGACTATGCGGTAGTGAAGGTGCACACTCCTGGGGTGGGACATGCATGTGGGGAAGAGAGACAGTTGGTTGGAGTGCTGCTGAGGTTTGGTACCTTGGTTTAGACCATGTTGATATGAAAGTCTTCTCAATCAAAAGATAAGTACAATTCTCTATTTATTGTATTTTGTGTATCTTGTATACAAGTTATAATGTTATTAGAATTTTCTGTACACACACACACACACACACACACACACACACACACACACACACATATTACATATACGCTTGCATTGCCTGCATCCATGACTGTTCATAATGTGTTTCATATTTCATTGCTTAAGAAATATATACATGATGCTAATCATGTAATCGATTGGAATGTGATTCAGGTGGAGCAAGAAGGCGTCTTGCAAGTACATCAGGTGCGCATATTGGACCGGAAGAGCAAACAGCTCCGAAATCGAGCCATAGGGCTTGTAAAGGTCCAAGTGGACCTGGTACGGTCCTGAGGACATGACATGGGATCATGAAGATGTTATGCGGGTAGAATACCCACATCTTTTTGAAGATTTTGGAAATCTTGTTGATGTTGTGTAAAGAGTTGATTTTGTTTTTGAGTTGTGATAATTTATGTATAAATATAGAGATTAAAGCTTTGAAAATATAGAGAACCTATTTACCTATTCAAAATATATATATATAAAAAAATCAAAATAAACAAGCCTCTAAGCAAATTTTGAGAAAAAGAGGAACACAAAATCAACCTTGAAATAAATAGTCTTCACCATGAGAAATATGTTTTTTTCTTGGTCATCTAGAACTTATTTGTAGCAATGAATTTGTGTCTACAGTACATTGAGAAGCCCTAAAATCTCACAGGAAATGCATACAAACTTGACATACACATGCTCAATTTCATTAGAATCCAAGTTTAACCTCTCTATGACATGTTCATCCCTACAAAAACATGCATAAGCAAATGAAGATGGTAAACCCTAAATATGTGAAAGAAAAGGGAAAATAGCCTTACAAATCTAGGAAAGGAAAAATGAAAACTACTAAAAAGACACGGCCCTTGTTTTTCATCCTTCCCTCGATTACACATCCTTGGATACAAATCATTTCCTTGTCGAATATTGCTACCACTCCATCCCTAAGAGCCTATTTTACAACATGCAAAACATACAAAAGAATAAAATCCATTAGAGAAGCAAAAATGCAACATAAATGATAAGAGAAAAATAGTTCATAATGAAATGCACACTAAAATCCTCTCTTTACCATAGTCAATCACCTTTGTTCTTCCAACAATTATTTGCATAACCACCTCTTATTCCTTTGGAAACATTTCACCACCCACCAATCTTGCACAAAACCTTGAAAGAAGGGACCTCAAAAATGTTTCTATGACCATGATTGCAAAACAAAAGAGAAGATATGGGAAATGAAATGAAATGGATAGAACATAATAAAGAAGAAACCTGAGAATCATAGTGAAATAAGAAACCATTAAATGCGATATAATTCGAATTATGGAATTAACTACAAAATTATAGTAAACACATACTCTTGTCATATAATACAATGATATCATAGTTGAACTACAATGATCTCATAATTAAACTTATATCTCTGTGACTTGGAGACTTGGAGTTACAATGTTTTTAATGTGACTCATGTGAGTGAACCTCTTTCTTATACAAGACACATAAAACAAAACAATCGTATTAACATAATCTCTCGTTGGCCACTGCCCTAAAACATTCAACACATTATCCTTTATCACCAACTGCATGTCATGACTATGATGTTTATAGTTTTTTTCCCCTTTTAGTCATTGGATGTATCATAAACAATAAAAATCACTTATAGATCATTTGAATAACAAGTAATTAATACTTATTTTTAAAAACCTTTGGAAAAAAAAATTGTTTTTTTCCCTGCTGGCCTCCTATTGGTCCCTTGATCATCTACAGGTCATAGGCGATTCTAAGGTTACAATTGACTGGATTAATGGATCGTGTCAGCTTCATTCTGTCCACGTTGAAGGCTGGAAGCTCAAAACTCTACAGCTGGCTCGCACCTTCACAGACATTACCTTCCGACACCTCCCCAGATCCTACAACACTGTAGCAGACGCTCTATCCAAGAGAGCTCTCAGACAAAAGGTGGGCAGACTATCCATCTTCCATTGTGACAGAGGAACTCAGAGCTCGACTTCCTTCTATAATCTCTTCGAAGAATAACATCAGATCGACACCGGTCTCCTTATCTGTGCGCAATGAGCTCCTCACTTTTCAGATCTGTTTATTATTTGGCATTATCGACAGACACTACATTTGTAGCGATGTCTCTTCCTCCTGCTCCATTGCCCATCAGTACACAGTCCTAATGTTTTATGCATTCGCTGGGACCGCCTTTGTGTATACATCCTCCAGGCTTTGATATCGTGGCTGGTTACTCGGGCAGAGGCCTCCATTCCAATTCAAAGGACTTCTCGTTGTCATAGACGGGACCAAGTGACTGGTTGTCCGTCACTGCGTTGGCGTTCGCTTCAGTTCATTGCCCCAGCTATCTACGGCTGTCAGCAACACTTCATTGCTACAGATAGCCCTGTCATGTATTTTGGCTCTTGTATTTTCAGCTTGTCTGCATACAGTGAAAATGTAAACGATATATACCTAATATATAATCGAGTAATTTCTATTGGAAAAAAAAAAGTAATTAATACTTATTTTTAAAAACCTTCGGAAAGAAAAAAATTGTTTTTTACGTTTCCATATGACATAAGTGTCGTAAACAATAAAAATAAACTAGTTTGAATAGCGAGTAGTTAATACTTATTTTAAAAAAATTCAAGAAAACCAATTAAAAATTCAACCAATTAAAAATTCAAGAAAACCTTTAAATATAAACTATTTTTAAACTCAACTTTGAGAAATTTATAATATTTTTTTATATATATAGTCAATTAAAAATTCAAAAATTTTTCAAATATAAACTATTTTTAAAGTCAACTCCATGAAATTTATAATTTTTTTCAAATATACATTCAAAATTAATTTAAAAATAAAAAATTGAAAACAATAATCTCTTAGTCAATTATAGTTAGTAGAAAATACATGATGATGATAATTATCATCCGTGTAACCAAATTATTTATATTATAATAGACAGAAAATGCATAACAATTAAATATAAATAAATAAATATTTAAATAAAAACCTAAACTTTTCTTAATTCCTATATTATAATTTTATATTATAATTTTATGATGCTACAATTAGAATAATTATAAAAAAAAACATTAAAAAAATGCTGATGTGTCCAATGATAAAATGGGTACGCGTTGAACCTGCCAGAACAAACTTTACATAAATAAAATTTATTCCCTTTTATCCCAAATCAGTTGCCCCAAATGTCGTGGATTTTTCTTTTAACCGTTGGGCATGTGTGAACGAAGAGGATAAAGTTATCATTGGAATATAAAATGACTAATAAATTGTTTAAAAAATATATTTGAAATTATGAAATTCACAAAAATGTGAATTTGTATATTTTTATTGTGGAGTTTTGTATTCATTAGTTTAGTGAGTTAGTTGGAGTGGTTGATTGTTGTAAATTAATTGGAATGGTTAATTACTATGAATTACAAGTAGAGAAACTCTCTTTTTGAGTATTAATACAAGTGCATACAAAGATTTTAATTTTCGTTCATTTGAGTTATGTGTTTCCTCTGTATTTTCATTTCTCCAAATTTCTTTATGTAATTCCTTGAAAAGTTATTGATTGCAATTTAGTATTACAACTACTGTGATCATATTATATCAGAAATTCATTAGGTAAGAAGTTTTACCTCTATATTTACAAGACCTACGATCTAGGTGAATTACTGCATTCCATATCGTGTTCAAGGGTGTGCTCTCTACCTTTCTTCCGCTACAAATAAGGTGAGACTCGTCTGCAATTGATTCCTAGCTTTGTTTAACAGTTTTTGTAACTTTTCTTCACACCATTTGATATTATAATTGCGACTCAGACAATGAAATATAGCCTCTATACTGTCCTATTATTAATTTCATTTAAAGGTCATTTATCATAGAACTAAAGGTAGTAAAATCACTCTCTTAAAACATTTCCTTTAAACTCTCTTGATGCCTGACATTAATCTTTGAGCCTTAGGATTAATCTTAGGAACAACAACGCCAAAGAGATACGAAGTTGAAACCTTGGTCGTTGATGGCATAGACATGCGACAGAGATTTGTGCACTCTGGGAAAAGCACTTCGGAGAAAATCAAGAGGAGAAGTGCCAAAACTTTCGAAACCCGAAATTTAAAGTAAATCGTTCCCATCCGCTGGAGAAGGATGTGTGGCACTTGATCTGTAACTTCAGGAAAGAGCCACTTCGAGGCTTCTTCTTGGTCGCTAATCCTTGTGCAAATTTGAAATTTCGAATTCACGAGAGTCGCTAATCTGAACTGCATACAGGATCTCTGTCGTTGAAAACTGAACCCGCCCTCTGCTTGATTTTAAGCCCAAAATGGGCTGCTTTGAATGTTGTGTTTGGACGCTTCTGTGCAACAAATGACTTGGTCGTCCTGCGACCCTTTAACAACTTTATGTGATAACAAATTGGAGGCCCATGATCATCCTATCCTGTATCCATTCGGTTGGGTAAAAAAAGATGCAAAGGTAAAGGCAACGAAACAGTGTAAGATTAAATTTGTTGTAAGTAATGATTATATTGATGAAGTGGAATTAGATGTAGTACACCTATATGTGTGTGGAGTAGTTCTTGGAAGCCCCTACATGTATACGAGAGACACAATCTTCATGCAGAGAGCCAACCAATATTTATTGATCAAGGATGAGAAGTCCTACATCATTAACACACATAAAGTCAAGTCAAAGATCTCACTAGTGATTGCCAACCAAGCCAATAAGTTGATTAGTTCTAGTAAGAAATATGTTTTGTTTTTCTTGAGAGAAAATCAGTCTGATGATGAGTCAATGAGAGTCAAGTCATCCCTGGAGATGTGTACTAAAGAAAAAAATCATCAAAATGGAGGAGTTGCTACAGGAATATGGAGGAGTGTTAAGGGAGCCTAAAGGGCTACCACCCAAGAGGGATATGGAGCCCGAAATATAGGTATTGTCAGACTCCCCATTGTCGAATATTGGGTTGTATAGACAGTTTTTTCTAGAAGTGAATGAAGTGAAGAAGCAGTTGCAACAGTTGTTGGAGCAAGGTGTGATTCGACCAAGTACCTCACCTTGTGGATCACTCATCATAATTGTTCCAAAGAAGAATGAGTCTTGGATAATGTGTATCGATTATAGGGAATTTAACAAAATTACACTGAAGAATAAATACCCTCTACCTAGGATAGATGATTTGTTGGATCAGTTGCAGCATGTCAAGCACTTCACTAAGTTGGATTTGAAATCAAGATATCACCAGGTGCAAGTCAAATAAGAAGATACCTATAAGAGTGCCTTCAAGACAAGGCAAGGTTTGTATGAGTGGTTGGTTATGCCATTCGATTTATGCAACACACCATCTACATTCATGAGACTAACGAATGATGTTTTACGCCCTTATATAGATTCATTTGTTGTTGTTTATTTGGATGATGTATTGGTTTATAGCGCTACTTGAGAGGGTCACATCTCACATCTTATGCAAGTGTTAGAGACTCTGAAAAAGCACCAATTGTTGGCCAATATCAAGAAATGTGTGTTTTCTCAGCGTTCTTTGGTGTATTTGGGGTATGTGATTTATGGAGGGGAGCTCAAGATAGATCCCACAAATATGAAGGTCATCATGAAATGGCCAGTTCCTATAAATGTCATTGAAGTTCAGAGTTTTGTTGGGGCAACACAATACTTGCAAAAGTTCATAGCTTCATTTTCAACGGTAAATGCACCACTCCATGCCAGAACAACCAGTGGTAAGAGTTTCCAGTGGGGGAAGAATCAATGGAAGACATTTGATGAGATGAAAAGAAAAAGCAGTCAAGCACATGTGCTTGCACTACCAAACTTACAAAATCCCTTCAAAGTGGAGACATATGCAAGTGGGCATGCCATGGGAGTAGTAATGATGTAGGGAGGAAGGCATGTTTGTTATCATACTGAAGTATTTCATGGGGTGATTTTTAACTACCCTACCTATGACAAGGATCTCTATGCCTTGGTACAAGTTGTCAAAAAGTGGAAGAACTATCTGATGGGAAAGGAGACCATCATCCACATAGATCACCAACCACTATAGTATTTATAGGCCTAGAGTAAGCTACAACAAACTAGGAATTACAAGTGGTTGGGGTTTTTACAACAATTTCATTCGGTCATAAAGTATAAGAATTGTAGGACAAATAAGTTGGAATACATGCTTTCATGGCCACCCACATCCAAAATTACAACTTTGGAAACTCTGATGCACATGGATTCTTTTACCCATGATGCATACAAAGAGGAATACATAGAATATGAGGAATTCAAGGAGGTATTTCAACGACTACAAGTTCAAATTCATATAGAAGAAGGTTATGGAAAGGTTGACTATAATTTCTAGAATGGGTTACTCTACAATCTCGACAAGCTCTATGTTCCTAAAGGTGAACGATTACAGCTTATCAGAGAGTCTCACACCTCCAAGGTTTCAGGACATTTTGGTGTTGGGAAGACAATTGCCAACTTACAAAGGTATGTGTATTGACCCATAATGCAAGAAGATGTAGCATTGTATATCATAGGATGTATACTTTGTTGTATTAGAAAGCCCAACAACATGAAGAAAGGTATATACCATCCCTCACATGTACCCATTCGACCTTGGGAAAACATTTCCATGGATTTTGTGGGAGGTTTACCAACCACACAGAAGGGATATGAATATTTATTTCTAGTAGTTGACAGGTTCAACAAAATGTGCATTCTTGCACCTTGTAAAAAGACCATCAAGGGACAGGAAGCAACAAACTTGTGCTTTGAACAAGTCTGGGTGCAATTTTAGATACCAAGGAGCATCATCTCATATAGGGATACTAGATTTATCAATGCATTTTGGACTACAGTGTGGGAGAAGATGGACACTAAGTTGAATAGGTCTACAACATTCCATCCACATACATAAGTAGTCAACAGAAATTTGGTGCAACTTTTGAGAGGTTACAATCAGAAGCATCCCAAGACCTGGGATGAAAATTTGATCTATATACAACACTCTTATAATAGAGTCATCCACACTTCTACTGATAAGTCACCTTTTGAAATTTTCTTTGGTTATTTTCCACCTTCACCCTTAGATGTTGTATATGGACAACAAGGAGGAGTGAGGGAGGACCTCACGGAATATGCTTTAAAAGAAAATATTTTTTTGAGAAGATCAGGAAGATCAATTTACGAGTACAATAGACACCAAAGAATTCACAGAAAAAGTACAAAGCTAGGCATGACCATCATGGAACAAAGAGAACATTTAGAGTGGGAGACAAATTATGGTTAGAACTGAATAAGGAAAGGCTACAAGGTCCTTGTAAGAAGATCAATTCTTTGTTGTATGGTCCTTTTGAGGTATTGGAAAAGGTGGGAGATAATGCTTATAATTAAACTCATTCTACCCCCATACATGCACATTTAATCAGCAGTGAATGTGGAGAATCTCAAACTCTATGAGCCTTCCACATTGGATCTAGAGGAGGAGAATATCTTACCTTCCATAGAGGACTTAGCAACAGATGGTCAAGAAGAGTTAGTAGAGGACACATTTTTGTAGAAGCGATCTAGTACTACAAGACAGGGGCACCATTGGTAGATTGGGTTGAAAGGACAACTTCCAGGAAGAGCAAAGTGGTACTCCAGGGAGAAGGTAAAGGAAAAATTTCCTCACCTCATTCAGTAAAGTTTTGGGGAACCAAAAGCCTCCCTAAACGTGGAGGTATGATCCAGATTGGATCATTATATTATTTGTCATCTATCAGAGGAAAAAGTTGGAGGAATCAGCTTGCAGGGTCATTTTAGTGGTAGGTCCCATTTTGGAAAATTGGGGTCCAGAACCTTCCAGAGCCATTTTGAGGAATTAAACAATATTTTTTTGGGTTATGGTATTTGGAACTTGTGCCCACACCCTTTATAGTTTTACACACTCCTAGACCTTTCCAATGGTGTAAATCATTCATCAATAAGAGTTTGTATGTAAAAGTTATGCCTCCTACACGTTGAGCTATTGTGTTGGCCACTATGGTACTAGAGGATGCCATGTCATCCCCCATTACTCATGCATATGAGGCTAGCCACATATGTAACTTCAAGGAGATTCTAGAAGGTCCAAAACCCTATCACAATTGAGGGTTGAGGAAGTAAAAAACCTACCTCTAGATGGCTATCGAGTTATGTTAAATACCAGACCACTAGGAAGAGAAGGGGTTCCATTCTATTGCATTGTATTTTGTTCCACAGTTGAGCAGAACATTTGAGAGTGGTATCCTATGAGAATAACAAAGGAGGAGAGATTTTGCAATAGCCATACATGCCATAGGTCAAAGGCAACTCCACGAAGAGTGCCTCTTTCTTTTTACTTGCATCATTTCTATACTAGAGAAAAGAGAGCAGAGTAGCCTCACTTTATAGCTATCTATTCTCTCGTATTGGGTTTCCCAAGTCATATCTTGTGTTTATTTGTGGATTTTTTGATTGTATTTTACTATTCTCTATTTTCCACATTTTATCTATTTCATGCACACGCAAAAAATTAGTAACTAAATATTCTAGAGATCTAAAGGAAAAATAACCTTAGTAGTAATTATTTCAGTATTTTATTACATATGTTGTGATGAACTATTCCAGTGGAATATCCACGACAGTTTACAGATCAAGTGGAGTCGCTAGATGATATCCTGCAAGTTAGTCAATAAAATAACAATCTCACCAAGGTACAAAACAAGAAACTTACCAAATATGTGTCGTTGAGGAACCGAGCCAAATGACCTTGCTCCTCGACAACGATGCAAAAAAACGTTACCCACCAAACTAGCACCCTCGTCAAGGTCCCTCGAGGATATAAGGCAGTGCCATGTAGGACAAGTGCCCAATGTCACTACAACACAAGTCCTTCCCTATTCAAGCCTGAGTCCTACGCTAAAGGACTTTGGGAGGGTTCCCTAACATAATAACTTCACCCGAAAATTGGTAGACTAATGCCTATGTAATATAGAGGTGAAGATATGAGTTAATTATTTAAGCCAACTAATCTAGAATGATAAATAACCAACATAAATAATACATACCAACAAAATAAAACCACTCAAGATTCGTAAGATAAAACAACAAAAGAGTGCAAAAGAGTGGTGAAAGTCGTTACCAATTCCTCGAATATATTTTCAAGAATACATTTTGGCAATTTGGATGTACTTTGAGTTGTTCCTTGTTGTCTTGAGTTTTTCAGATCTGTAAAATGTATAAATATAACACAAAAAACCCCCGATAAATGTTTTTCCAACACTTGGACTTGTACAACTTGACACCACCAAAGGAGTAGACCAGATGAATTCTAGACTTCTCCTTCCACGTGACTATGCAGCCCCTCGATGGATTGATCCAATAACCCTCCAAATAATATAGAGAAAACAATATCTACTCTATGAAGCACTCTTACATTTAGCCAAGAAGAAAGAGCATGTAATAATCAACCCATGAAATGCACTAGAAAATAAAATTTCTTATTGGATGGCATAAATGATCTCACAATTCAACAACCACCAAAATGGGAAAAGGGACTAGCCTTATATAATTCCCTTGTAACAACTAGTTTCCCTCTCCCATTAAAAAATATTTTCTTGGCTTGTCATCCACAACCCCGAGACTAAGTCACTTGATGAAAATGATTAAAATAATATATTTTATCATACAAACAATTTCTAAATCATGGAAATCTCGAAAGGGTGACTCAATTTGACTTGGTAGAGACAATGACCATCTCCCAAAAAGACTCAATTTCACTTTTGTTGCAACAACTATGTGGGGTTGGGGAACGATTTAATGAGTTGGTAGGCAATTTGATGTAGCTTGAGCCAATGTTTCATCACTTTTCTCAACAAATAATTAAAAGAGGCCAATTTAATAAAGTTTGTGGACCAATCTGCTAAAGTGCCACAACTACTTCCTTGTTGACCCAATGACTCTTCTTTTTATTGTTGACGGCTTTGTGAATGAGGCTGATTTGATTGGGACTGCTCTATTACATTCACCATCACAATGGATGGCCATTTAATCCCCTTTATGGCTCGCCTTTAATTCCACTTTGCTTAGTATAAAGTAAGGAGGCGACCCATGAGCTAGCCACTCCCTTTAATTCATTCGATGACTTCATCCTTCAAACACATTTCATTGTGAACTTATGATAAAAGGTGGTGGCCCTTTTTCATTCACTTTAAACTTAGTTTATTGGAATATAGCAATAAAAGGGAATGGACCATTTTAATTACAACTTGAGTGGGCCTAATGGTTAAGAACATGTGCTTCCTCTTAAGAGGTCACAAGTTCAAATCCAGAGGGGTGTAGGGTATGTATACTTTCATAGACTTTACCAGCCAAATCGTTGGGTGGAGGGGGTCTCACACACCAATTTGATGTATGGCTTGGCCGTGACCTTAAAAATAGATTATTATCATTATTATTAATATAATTTCACTTCAAAATACAAGTTGTCTCCCCCTTTACATTTAGCTCATGCACCCCCACGTAACATAATGTTTTCTCTTTTGTTGTGTATTAAAGCTTTATGAAAAAAACCCCTTATTATTATAAACATTAGATAAGGGGGACCACTTTTATAATATAAAACAATTTTAATTTTAATCACTTTGCTTATAATTTTTATAGGCCACTTTATTTGTCCCTTATCTTGTTATTTTTCAATCCACGTAAGTATCATCGTCTTGACAAATTCTAGCACATGGGTTTTATCTGGGATGTGATCTTCTTCATTGTTGGTACTTAATTTATCCTTGCATGTCGTGGAATGACTTTCTTATGCAACATTTTT